>JAYEPQ010000004.1:40416852-40669352 GCA_036321105.1 Dracaena cambodiana
TTTGTCTTAAACTTTACTTTATTAGTTTTCTTATTTTTCATTCAAAAAAAATAAAAGGAAAGATAACTTAAATAAATCCAAAAAAAATAAGTACTCAAATCAGAAAAAACAAAATTGTTAGATGCTTGGAAGATGATAAAGGAATTTTTTGGATAATGATAAATACTCTCAACCTATTGATTTAGATGGTTTGATTTCATCATTATTCATCTTCAAATTTGAAGATTTCTTCTCTTGTTATATAAGTTTTCCAGTATTGTTCTTACATAATCTTCAAAATGAAAGACAATAGAATCAGTAATCATATAATAAGAAGAAAAAATGACATGACAATATAATAATTAAATGAATATAAAACAAAATGATGAAGGAATATATAATGAATGCAAATCTTGATAGATCCTGTAATATGACTTTTGTGTAGATTGAGAAAGGGAGATGATTTGATATTTTTTAAAATTATTTAATGCGAAGAACATAAAGATAATAAGAAAAGTAGTTCGAAAAAGATGTGGAGAAAACCACCCACAACTCTACATGCCCCCTTTTTGATGCAAATAATGGCATGATTACAAGGAAACCAGTTCAAGTTCTAACTGGGCCGGTTACAAGAGCACGGAAAAAGAAGTTCAAAGATGTACTTAATGGGCTGATTCAAGAGGTTTGGGCTCAAGCAAATTCGTGGACACCCATTGAGGATGGTTTACATGTTCAACAAAAATGCATCAAAATAATTCAACTACTAGAAAAATTAGGTCAAAACTGATTGTTTCCTTTTATTTTACTTTTAGAACTTTCCTTGTATTGATCAGCCAAATTAAGGGGCTGATTGTTTTCTTTTGTTTTGTTTCTATTTCTAAAACTTTCCTTGTATTGATCAGCCAAATTAAGGGGCTGATTTTCCTTTTATTTTATTTCTATTTCTTAAACTTTCCTTTTATTTTTTTAGCTTATAAATAGGCGTCTAATGGAATAGAAGGAACATACAGTTTACAGATAATTGGTAAGTTTATTCTCTTTGGTTCTTTGAAGGACTATTTGAACTTATCGGAATTCTTCCATGGCGTTCATCATCGATTTATCAAACGACTTTCCACTACCGTTTGTGGCGTCTTCCTTATACTAAGCTTCTTACTTCGCATTAAACAACGGGTTGAGGTCAATTATAGCGAGATTCTTGTTTTAGTTGAAGCAACGGGTCGAGATCTCCCAACAGAACCTGATCGTGGACGTTCTTAGATTTTTCTACGAGTCTCGTTATTCTTGACGGGGTGCGCATCATTTGGTATCAGAGCCAAGGATTTTCTCGTCTCAGATTTGCCTATCCATTTAAATTTAGTTTTATTTTTCTTATCTGGCTGAATTTGTTGTGACCGAATTGGTTCTATCCCTAAGTCCCCATTCTGATCGTAATCTGTTGCAAAATCTTGTTTTGTTATTAACGAAAGAAAGTATCTGATCATCATCAAAAAAAAAAAAGGTCAAAAAAAAAGGTCCGAAAAAAATGGGGTCCAAAAAAAAAGGTCCAAGTAAAAATATTCTTTTTTCGTTTGTTTCCAATAAGCCCGAAAATCACCTCACCCCAAGGACAAAAAATTTTCGTGGAAATTTTGTTGAATTGTGCTTTGAAAATCTTGTTTTCTTACTTTTTGAACCTAAATTCCCTTGGTGAGTTCTTAGTGAATTGTTGCTGGAATTTTGAATATTATTTGAATAGTTTCAAAAGAACTGAAAGAGGATTATCGAGTGGAAAAATGCAAGAGTGGTGAGCATATTAGAGGGTAAAAACCGATTATACTGAGTGAAAACACAAGTGGAATAGAGTGAATCTTTCTTTGAGTGAAACACATGAGGGAGTGTGAGGTCTTTTTCCTTTTTTTAACTTTGATTTGCAGCAATCATATCTCACAACAATGAAAAGAGTATCACCGAAGGTACTACAGGGATGGCTACCCAAAGTTGCTCATGGAGGCCATGATGAGTGAGATGAGGCGTATGATGAGGTTAGAATTGGAGCAAGTACATGAGCGGATTGATCAGATGGAGAATATACGTTTGGAGCAGTCACAAAACACTCATAAGGTGCATAGGAGGGAAAGAGTTCAACATCGGGGAGTGAGAGATGAAGATGGAGAGTATTATGAGGTTGGTTTTGATGAAGAAGAAGATCGGGGTTCAGTAATAGGAGATATGGAGCGCGGTTTAGAGAAGATAGGAATCAGAAAGATAACAACTTGAGTAGTATTAAGCTGAAGATTCCAGCGTTTCACGGAAAAAACGACCCCGAGGCTTATCTTGAGTGGGATAAAAAGGTGGAGTTAGTGTTCGATTGCCACCACTACTCTGAGATGAAGAAGGTAAAACTTACTGCCATTGAGTTTTCTGACTATGCTATTATGTGGTGGGATCAGTTAGTGTTGAACATGCGGCAAAATAGGGAACGACAGGTAGAGACGTGGGAAGAGATAAAAATAGTGATGAGGAAGCGGTTTGTGCCCAGCTATTACCACCGGGAGTTCTACAATAAATTGCAAACGCTCCGACAAGGTAACCGGAGTGTGGAGGATTATCATCAAGAGATGGAGATTGCCATGATCCGGGCTAACATCGAAGAAGACCGAGAGGCTACTATGGCTAGGTTCTTGAATGACTTGAATCAAAAAATTCATGATAGGGTGGAGATGCAGCATTATGTGGAATTAGAGGATATGGTGCACATGGCCATCAAGGTGGAGCAACAACTCAAGAGGAGGGGTAGTACACGTGCATCCCATAATTCGGATTTTCCCCATGGAAACCGAATCATGTGAAGAAAGAGGAGAAACTAACTGCAAAACCTAAATTCGAGCCAAAACAAGAGACAACCAATCATGGCACTCAAGGTAAATCTGATCCTTCTACTTCTTAAAATCGTGACATTAAGTATTTTAAATGTCAAGGCAGGGGTCACATAGCAAATCAATACCCGAACAAAAGAGTCATGGTGATAAGGGGTAATGGAGAGATCGAAACCGACGACGAGTCCGATACCGACTCTATGCCACCATTGGAGGACGTGGATGATGAAGAATATGCGGTTCAAGGTGAATTGTTGGTGTCAAAAAAACTTCTAAGTTTGTAAGCAAAAGAAGTTGAAGAAGTACAGCGGGAGAACATATTTCATATTAGGTGCTACGTCAAAGATAAGGTATGTAGTATGATTGTTGATGGAGGAAGTTGTACTAATGTTGCAAGCACAACCTTGGTGGAGAAATTAGAACTACCCACACTGAAACATGCTAGGCCATACAAATTACAATGGCTGAATGATAGTGGCGAGGTAAAGGTGAATAAGTAGATTTTGGTTTCATTCTGCATCGGAAAATATGAAGATGAAGTTTTGTATGATGTAGTTCCGATGCAAGCTGAAAATTTGCTATTAGGCCGACCGTGGCAATTCGATCGGAGAGTTAAGCATGATGGCTTCACCAATAAATACTCGTTCGTGCTCAACCAAAACCCATCACTCTTGTGACAATGTCACCGAAACAGGTTTATAAAGATCATGTGAGGCTACAAAAAGAGAGTGATTAAAAGAAAGAGAGTGAACAAAAGAAAATGAGTGAAAATCGGAGAGTGACCGAGCAAAATGAGAGAGAAAAAGAAAATCAAAATTCAGCAATTGAGAAAAAATCAGATAGAAAACAAAAGAATTTCTATGCAAAAGTGAGTGAGATTAAGCGAGCAATATTTTCAAATCAGCTGATGATTGTACTTTTGTACTGAGAGGCATTTTTAAACACTAACGAATTTGACCCTGCTTTGCCCAGTTCTGTTGTTTCTGTTTTGCAGGAATTCGAGGATGTCTTTCCCGAGGAAACACCACATGGACTACCACCAATTCGAGAGATTGAATATCAAATTGATTTTGTTCCCGGTGCGACAATTCCAAACCGACCAGCCTATAGGAGCAATCCCGAGGAGACAAAGGAGTTTCAATGGCAGGTAAGTGAGTTGTTGGAGAAGGGGTACGTGAAGAGGGAGAGCATGAGTCCATGCGCCGTTCCGGTTTTACTTGTACCTAAGAAGGATGGGACGTGGAGAATGTGCGTTAATTGCCGAGCTATCAACAACATAACGGTAAAGTATCGTCATCCTATTCCTCGCTTAGATGACATGCTAGATTAGTTGCATGGTTCTTGTGTGTTATCTAAGATTAATTTAAAAAGTGGTTATCATCAGATTAGAATGAAAGAAGGAGATAAATGGAAAACTGCCTTTAAAACAAAATATGGTTTGTATGAATGGTTAGTTATGCCTTTTGGGTTGATTAATGCACCAAGCAATTTTATGAGACTTATGAATCATGTTTTGCGTGTATTTATAGGCAGTTTTGTTGTTGTCTATTTTGATGATAAACTCATTTATAGCAAAAATTTGGATGAACATGTCGTACATTTGAAATCGGTTTTAGGTGTGCTTAGGAAAGAAAAGTTATTTGCTAAGCTGAAGAAGTGTACTTTTTGCACCGCTAAGCTTGTATTTCTGGAATTTCTTGTTAGTGCACAGGGTATACAGGTTGATGAAGAGAAGGCACGTGCAATCCAAGAGTGACTGAGTCTAACAAGTGTAAGAAATATTCGTAGTTTTCATGGACTTGCTAGTTTTTACTGGCGGTTTGTGAAGGACTTTAGTAGCATAGCTGATGTGATATAGTTACTGCAAGCGCATAGTATCATTGTAGCGCTGTACAGGTCGTCTCACAGGGATCTAAGGTGTTTTTGCGTTCCTTACTCTTTTCTTATTCTAACGGACTAACCAAAAATTCTAGTTTGAACTTGAATTAATCTAAATAGCCTATGATCTAGAATCCACTAATTTCCAACCATGTTCTTACTTATATTATTTTCTTCTATCATGAAAATTCGATCTTTTTAGTTTACTTTTTACTTAAAGTGTCCTAAGCATGAGCTATCAAGTGTTGTGCAACTATAACTCATCAAAAATACTACTTCTTATTAAAACAAACTAAATCTTTTAGGTAATTCAAAGAAAAAGATAAAACCAGCAACTCCAAACCCTAACTATGCATAGGTTATCAAGAACTCTAATTCAAGTATAACCTATCAAAGTCCTAATCTTCGAGTTCTTGTATTTTAATATTTTTATTGAAAAATCATGTCTTTATTAATTTTATTTAAGAAGAAAGTACTAGAGAGCAATTACATGGCGGATCTTAGTTTCATCTACATCCTAGAGCTAAACTAATTAGCTACTCATATTTTTATTAAGCAAGATCAATTTTTTATTCATGAATATGATAAACCCTAATCTAGAAAGCAGTAAAACCTAAACTAGAAAGCGATTAAATCTATCTAGAAAGCAAGTAAAAATCTCAAGAATAATAGTTTACCTCTGAAACACAGTGTTGTGGCCGTCAACCTTCAGCAAAAACCCTAACTTTATTAATCAGAAAACAAGTATAAAATTCCAGAATCCCGTCAAAATACAAGGATCGGCCAATATATAGGCCTCGGAAATCAAACCCTAATTCTAGCAGAACCAAAAACACTACAAATATACAATTAAGCCCTCGAAAAAAATCCCTCTGGAACGGCCACTGTTTGGCCGCTATTTAGCGGGAGAAACAGCCAGTTGGCAGCTAAACAAAGCCCAATTGGTCTGATGTTTCTTCTACAGAAGTATATTCTCTTGTACTCTTTATTTGCTTGACTGTATTTGACTTTTTCTTCCTGCAGTAATTTAATCTTGTAGTCTCGCCCACTTTAGAAACTTTTCGGCCTTTGATTTCCTAGTCTAACTCTGATTTCATGCCATTTCCTTGTTCAAATTGGATCACCTGAAAAAGACACTAAAAATACCCGAGTAACATTTATTTATATACAAAAATAGATAAAGTATGGGAAGAAAAATACAATATATGATACTCATCACACCCCCACACCTATCTTTTGCTAGTCCTCGAGTAAAACCTAAACCTAAAAAGAAAAACAAAAATCCTAACACACTTTTGCAGGAATCGCGATTGCACTTAGCACGTGCAACAAGCCTTTAAACCCCTAGGTTAGCCTAGTGGACGAGTGTTGTCTCGTGAGAGTTTGCAGTAAATATACCCACAAAATTTATGAAGAAGATAGATTAAGGAATAAAGAAAAGAAAAATAAAGATAACCGAAAATCAAGAAAAATAAAAATTTTATACAAAAGAAAGAAAAATCTTTTTTTTTATAATATTTTCATCAATTAGTCTCACTAATATACAAACTTAAGAACGTATTTAGATTATCAATTTTTAAATCGAGCGTCATATTAGATATACTAATCATTTTTATCAAAAATTTAAATATTATCTTTCAATACCTACTAACAGATAATCTATTGGCTCTTATACATCTACGTGTATGTGTGGTAGTCTACTTTGGTTTTGAACTCCAACTCTAATTCATGATTCATCTCCTCTCTCATAACAATTTTTTTCTTTTTTTTCTTTTTTTTTTAAAGAATATTTCACCTTTCATGCGAATATTCACGCTTGCTTAGGCACAACATACCCGATTACTCAGTTCATACTCTTTTCTTTTTTTTTTTTCTTTTTTGTTCTCTTTTTTTTTTAAAAGAATATTTCACCTTTCATGCGAATATTTACGCTTACTTAGGCGCAAAATACCCGATTACTTGGATCATACTCTTTTTTCACTCTTGAGGCTATTGCCTTAATACCAGGTGCACCCCATTATTTTATTCTCACTTCTTTTTTTTTCTTCTTTTTTTAGAGAGAGAAGACTTACTCATTCGTTATCATCTTTATCTTTAACCTAATAAACTATTGTGAAATGAAAAATAGATGTATACTTGCCTCAAAACTACTGTTAGCGATATTTATTTTTCGGATTTTAATCTTTTTTCATAAAATTCAAAGTGTATCGTCCAATTTACTATCATATTCAATTTCAAATCTAAATTTGTTCCTTTATCTGTAATTAGTTTGATCTATTGATGAAAACAAAATTTTTTTCATTTTTTTTTTGTGTTTTTTTTCTTTTTTGTTCAGTTTTTTTTTCATTTTTTTTTTGTCACCCTAAAAACTACCCAAAGTATAAAATAAAGAAACCAAAAAACCTAAAATTAAAAATAAAAATAAAAATCTCCTAATACACTCCCCCACACCTAAACTTGTATATGCCCTCATACACAAATCATTGGTGTTGTCCTCTTTGCCTTCTACTAGACTCACTTGGTGCAGGACGTGCTCGTGTCGTAGAAGGCTCACCCCTATCAATTTGTTTCAACCGGTGGTAAATTTTTCCAAGACCTTGCCAGACTACATTGATTTGCTCAGTGGGATCAGCTGGCAAGTCTTGGTCAAAGAAGGCATTATCCTCCTCCTCTTGTATCAAGTCAGTGGCATATATATTCTCGTTATCAGTATGTCTGTTCCAATCTTCTGGAACAGCAGCTTGATATGTCACTGAAATATGTTCGATAGCGATAAACACGCGTGAGGGTGCATATGCGTCAAATTCGGCACGAGACATAAATTTGGCACACAACTGTGTAATTAAACACGGCAGAGGCAAACTAGCCCTCGACCGCATCTTAGCATCAATAATAGTGTCGAGTAACTGTGTGCACATACAGAAGTGAGTATCTTGACGCATAATACAATCAACAACATAAAGTGTGGGCATGTAAAAAGATGACATATGTATAATGCCCATAACATTCGTGTTGACCCAGCGGCAAGTTGCGTGAATGTTGCGATAGAGTGTCTTACTGCTGATCCCTTTATCACGTGTTATTTTGCAGTTTGGGCCCATCCGTGTAAGATAATCCTCAATCCTACCGGGAGTGTGATTCCCGGTGTGAAGGAGGATACCCGTAGAAGCCGAGATGGCCGCTGCGTGCATTTCATATAATTGGCCGCGCCAATGGAGGTTTATGGTTTTGCGATCGTCCGAAATGTAGAATTTCGCAAAACTCACATAAAAATCCTCTACCAACTCTGGGATGTAGAATGCATTAGGTGAAGATATGAGGCAATTCCAATCCAGAGTTTCGATCGCAGCGGCAAAATAAACACTAAATGCCGCAAAATTTCGCCGAAAAACTTCTCACAAGCAAATCTACCCATTATATCGTACTGTAATTAAAAATTTGAAATCTGATCAAACCAGTAAACAGAGAAGAGAATAAAAGTACCTCCCCTGAGGTTTCAGGGGAAAAGTCCAAGAAATGGCCGCTGAATGGCGGTGAAAGCCGCTAGCTTGGTCTTCAAAGTTGGCCGAGAGCTTCGGGAAGAGTATCTATTATGGTGAGATGGATCTTTGGAGCACCACTGGACAGAGAAAAAAAATGAAGATCCTACACTGTCCTGCAAAAAGAGAAGCAAAAGCCAAAGGAGGAAGTGGGGAAGGGAGGGGGCAGATAGGATTTTGGAAGAATGGATTTGGGGAAGAAGAGAGCTGCTTGGGTTTATATAGGGATGGAAAATTATAGTCAGCTCCTCATGTTTCTCTAATTTCACTTTTAAACCCTGCATCATGTTAGTAACATAATATACATAATATACATGCTATTATACAAATAACTATATGTCTTTATGCATAGATTGGATCATGAAGTGTCACGACCTCTACATTATCGCTCACTCGAAGTTCTAAAAATGGTTTTAATCGGTGACCGTTTACTTTGAATAAACTACCATTTTTAGGATTCTCGAGATCAATTGCACCGTCCGTACTATGTACGGTCCACTCCATCTTGACCTCAATTTTCCGGGAAATAAATGTAGTCTCGAATTATATAAGAGAACTTTTTGTCCAGATGCAAATGACTTGCGAATGATCACTTTGTCATGAAACACTTTAGTTTTCTCTTTATAAATCTTAGCACTCTCGTATGCATCCCGTCTAATCTCATCAAGCTCATTAATTTGTAATCTCTGCTGCTCGCCAGCTTCTTCGAGCTCAAAATTTAGAAATTTGATTGCCCATAAAGCTTTATGCTCAAGCTCCACAAGTAAATGACACGCTTTTCCAAATATCAAACGATATGGAGACATGCCTAGATTAGTCTTGTAAGCGGTACGATAGGCCCATAATACATCCGCTAGTTTACAAGACCAATCTTTTCTATTGTGATTTACTGTCTTCTCCAAAATCAGTTTAATTTGGCGATTGGAAACTTCCACTTGCTCACTAGTTTGCAGATGATACGGTGTAGCTAATTTGTGGGTAATGGAATATTTCCGCATAAGCGCCTCAAATGGCCGGTTAGTAAAATGGGTACCGTTATCACTAATTATAGCTCGAGGAACGCCAAATCGAGAAAAGATATTCTCTTTCAAGAACTTGCCAACGACTTTGTTGTCATTCGATTGTTGTCATTCGATTTTGCGGCTATTGCCTCTACCCATTTGGAAACATACTCGAGAGCGACTAATATGTATTGGTTTCCAAACGAGTTGGGTAACGGTCCCATAAAATCTATACCCCATACATCAAAGATTTCGATATCAAGGATGGGTTGCAGAGGCATCATATTGCACCGTAAAATTTTACCTACGAATTGGCATCGTGTATATGCTTTGCAATATTCCACGGCGTCTTTGAAAAGAGTTGGCCAATAGAAACCACTCTGCAATACCTTTTCAGCCGTTTTCCTGGGACCAAAGTGTCCACCATAAGCTAAATTATGACAAAAAGAGAGGACACTTTGTATCTCATCGTTATGTATGCATTGATGTGATATATTTACTGCAAGTGCACAGTATCGTTGTAGCGCTGTACAGGTCATCTCACAGGAATCTAAAGTGTTTTTGCGTTCCTTACTCTTTCCTTAAGTCTAACGGACTAACCAAAAATTCTACTTTGAACTTGAATTAATCTAAATAGCGTAGGATCTAGAATCCACTAATTTTCAACCATGTTCTTACTTCTATTATTTTCTTCTATCATAAAAATTCGATCTTTTTAGTTTAATTTTTTACTTAAAGTGCCCTAAGCATGAACTATCAAGTGTTGTGCAAATATAACTCATCAAAAATGCTACTTCTTATAAAAACAAACTAAATCTTTTAGATAATTCAAAGAAAAAGATAAAACCAGCAATCCCAAACCCTAAGTAAGCATAGGTTATCAAGAAACCTAATTCAAGTATAACCTATCAAAGTCCTAATCTTTGAGTTATTGTATTTTAATCTTTTTATTGAAAAATCATGTCTTTATTAATTTTATTTAAGAAGAAAATACTAGAGAGAAATTACATAGCGGATCTTAGCTTCATCTACATCCTAGAGCTAAACTAATTAGTTACTCATATTTTTACTAAGCAAGATCAAATTTTTATTCATGAATATGATAAACCCTAATCTAGAAAGCAGTAAAACCTAAACTAGAAAACGATTAAATCTATCTAGAAAGCAAGTAAAAAATTTCAGAATAATGGTTTACCTCTGGAGTACGGTGTTGTGGCCGCCACCCCCTCAGCAAAAACCCAAATTTTTATTGATTTCAAAACGAGTACAAAAGTTCTGAATTTTCTTAGAATATAAGGATACAGCCAATATATATGCTTCAAAAATCAAACCCCAATTCTAGCAGAACCACAAGACCACTAAATTACAGGGAAGCCCTGTGAGAAAACTCAGCTATTGGAGCCCATATTGGGCCGCCATTTAGCGGCTAAATAAAGCAAAAATTTGTTAAAACTTTTTCCACATGAAACTATTTGCTTGTTTGTTTGATATTACTGACTGTATTCGACTTTGAGTCTCTGCAGCATCGTAGTCTCGTAGTCTTTCCTATTTTAGAAACTTTTCGGACTCTGATTTTCGACTCCAACTCTGATTTCATACCATCTCCTTGTACGAATCGGATTACCTGAAAAAGACACTAAAAATATCCGAGTAGCATTTATTTATATACAAAAATAGATAAAGTATGGGAGGAAAAATACAATATATGATACTTATCACACTCCCACACCTATCTTTTGCTAGTCCTCGAGTAAAACCTAAACCTAAAAAGAAAAAGAAAAAATCCTAACTCACTTTCGCAGGAATCGCGATTGCACTTAGCACGTGCAACAGGCCGTTAAACCCCTACGTTACCCTAGTAGACGAGTTGTGTCTCGTGAGGGTTTGCAGTGATATACCCACAAAATTCAAGACGAAAATAGATTAAGGAATAAAGAAAAGAAAAATAAGGATAACCGAAAATCAAGAAAAATAGAAATTTTATACAAAAGAAAGAAAATCTCTTTTTTGTATGATATTTTCATCAATTAATCTCACTAATATACAAACTCAAAAACGCATTTAGATTATCAATTTTTAAATCGAGCGTCATATCAGATACACTTATCATTTTAATCAAAAATTTAAATCCTATTTTTTAATACCCACTAACAGATAATCTATTGGCTCCTATATATCTACGTGCACGTGTGATAGTCTACTTCGGTTTTGGACTCCAACTCTAACTCATGATTCATCTCCTCTCTCATAATAATTTTTTTTCTTTTTTTTAAAGAATATTTCACTTTTCATGCGAATATTCACGCTTGCTTAGGCGCAACATACCCGATTACTCGGTTCATGCTCTTTTCTTTTTTTTTCTTTTTTTCAGAATATTTCACATTTCGTGCGAATATTCAAGCTTACTTAGGCGCAAAGTACCCGATTATTTGGATCATACTCTTTTTTCACTCTTGAGACTATTGCCTTAATAGCAGGCACACCCCATTATTTTATCACTCTTGAGACTATTGCCTTAATACCAGGCTCACCCCATTATTTTATTCTCACTTATTTTGTTTAGAGAGAGAAGACTTACTCAATCGTTATCATTTTTGTCCTTAACCTAATAAACTATTGTGAAGTGAAAAATAGATGTATACTTGCCTCAAAACTACTGTTAGTAATATTTATTTTTCAGATTTTGATTTTTTTCATAAAAATCAAAGTGTATCATCCAATCTACTCTCCTATCCAATTTCAAATCTAAATTTATTTCTTTATCTGTAATTAGGTTGATCTATTGATGAAAACAAGTTTTTTTTTTCAATTTTTTTTTAAATTACCCTAAAAACTACCCAAAGTGTAAAACAAAGAAACCCAAAAATCTAAAAAAAAAATAAAATCTAAAAATAAAAATAAAATCCTAAAAATCCTAAAAAAATAAAAATCTCCTAATCCACTCCCCCACACCTAAACTTGTGTATGCCCTCATACAAAACCAAGTGTGGTAAAATAAATATGAAAACTATTATACAAATACTATACAAATAATGAGAGTCGTAAAAGTTACGATCTCAATATTCTCACCCTATTAACGCATGGAAAGCGGTTACGACCTCTCGATCGCTTCCCACTTTCATAGTGTGTGCGTTTTAAACGTGAAGTGGGTGCATTATTATATCTCATTAACCTCCTACAAGTCACGAAATTACCTGTCTGTTTTTTATATCGTCCTCGCTTTTTCTTTGTCCACATGTAAGCATTAACAATTGGGTTAAAGAATTCTTTATTATAAACCTGCCAATCATCGTCAGTAACAAGTATACATGTAGAAATATCATGAGGTGAGAAGAGTCTAATATGATTAAGTGAATGTGGTGGTGGCTCTTCTAACTCATGAAGTAATGCGAACTCCTCTGCAAGCAAATCCTCAAAAGTTTGCTCATAATTCAATGGCACACTTGCACAAGTATCATCATATATAAAATCAGTATGTGTCAATTCTTCTAATAGTATGAGCTCATCTTTGAATATTTGCTCAAATGAAGGTTCATTATCAGTGGAAGAGGTCGAATGAGAGTGCAAACTATGAATCATATTGACCTCAATGAGAGAGCTCGTTGCGTGCTCATCCATATTAAATATGTTCAATCCCATAGTCATATTCCCAAACGATAATTTCATGAGACCACTCCTACAATCAATTAATACATTTGATATTGCAAGGAATGGTCTACCCAAGATAATGGGAATTTGATTCCGTGGATTGGAGATCAGCTCAGTTTCTTGGACAATGAAGTCTACAGGAAAGATAAACTCGCCGACCTTAATGAGCACATCTTCAACCATACCAAGTGGTCTCTTGATCGAACGATCAGCTAGCTGTAATATGACCTTGGTTAGTTGAAGTTTTCCTAACCCCAGTTGCTGATAAACAGTATAAGGAAGCAAGTTGACACTTACCCCTAAATCAAGCAACGCCCTATCAAATGTAGTGTTCCCAATAGTGCATGAGATTGTAGGGGAACCTGGATCTTTGTACTTGATAGGCAAGGAGTTAGAGAGGATATGTGATATATTTGCAGGAAGAAAAACTTTCTCAGGAACATTTCTTTCTCGTTTCTTAGTACACAAATCCTTAAGGAACTTAGCATAAGTAGGAACCTGTTGCATAATGTTTAGGAGTGGAATATTAGCCTTCACCTGCTGAAATGTTTCAAGAATTTTTTCTACTTGTGGTGATGGCTTCCTAAGCCGATTGGGATATGGTACTTTCGGCTTACGAACAGGTTCTTCTAAATGATCATGTGACTGTAATTGAGGTGATGGAGATGGTTGTGGAGAAAGGGGTGGAAGAGATGGTGTAGCCTGCGAGATAATAGGAGTGGGATCAGGGGCATGGCTACATTATTATTCACTTGCTTGCCAAATCTAAGCGTGTGAATGACATTGCATTGGTGGACATGCGACTGATTGGAGTTTGAGGAACTGGCATTAGGGTTCATTATAGGTTGACTTGGAATGGTACCATGGCTACGTTCACTCATCTGACTCGCTAATTGTCGAACCTGCTGCTCTACATTTTAATAGATTGAGAGTTCACGAGTAGTTACTGACCTGTATTTTGAATAAAATCAGCTGACACTTTCATAAGATTTTCCATGTGTGTGTTAAGATTGGACATATGCGTGTCAAACTTGGAATGAGACTTGAGAAGATTTTCAACATGCTTCTCAAGTGACTGAAATCGCTTTTCTTATTCATTATTAGACCCCTGTTGTGAATATAAGTGGTTTTATACAGGTGGCCTATTCTGGTTGTTCCCATAATTTGAAGGTTTGAGTATTGGTAGGCACCCACATTTGGTCTTGGGAACTGACAGTGACTGAAGGTTGTATGTTAGGGTTAAGGACTCCCTGATATTGCCCTTGACCCCATGAGAGATTCGGATGGTTCCTCCAGCCAAGATTGTATGTAGGAGTGTAAGGATTGTTCATAGGTTTTTGATACAAGGCGTTAGCCTGTTCAAGTGTGGGACCCATGGAATTCATTAATAATGGACACTCCTCCATAACATGATTCGAAGTTTCGCAATTAAAGCATGTGGGAACTTGAATTTGATTTACCTGACCCACCGGTGGAGCACTAGGAGTCTCCAATGTCTCTATTCTCCTCATAAGGGTTGTGATCTTAGCTTCGGCAGCTATAGTGCTGTCGACGCTATGGATCCCACCCTTATGTGCAGAAGTTGATGCACTGGGCTTCTCAGTGGGACTCTCCCATTGCATAGTTTTCCACGATAGGTCCTCAAGAAAGTCCCACACTTCATCCTCATTTTTCCTCATGAACTCCCCCTGACACATGGATTCAAGAAGAGTTTTGGATGTGTAATCGAGTCCTTCGTACATGATTTGACACAACCGCCACTTTTCTATCGCATGGTGGGGGCACTGAGCTAAAAGACATTTGAACCGTTCTAAGTATTTCCAGAAGGATTCTCCCGACACTTGACGGAATTGATTGATTTGATTTCTAATCCTTATCTTCTTATGCGTGGGATAATACTTCTTGAGAAATACTACAACGATTCATCCCAAGTAGTGATTGAATCAGTAGGCATACTGTACAACCACTTCTTGGCATTATCCTTGAGTGCAAAGGGGATAAGTGGAGCTTAATTGCGTCCTCCGATAAGTGTTGCAGTTTTATCATCACGCATACTTCCTGAAATTCACTGATAAAGAGATATGCGTCCTCTGAATCAGAACCAGTGAATTTAGGAAGCATACCGATGTACTGCGGCTTCAATTCATAGTGATTACCCGCTGCGTGTGGAAGTTTTATGCATGATGGAAGTAATGTGCGCAACGGGTAATATCGATCCTGAAGGATCCGGATCGGTTGGTCCATCTTGGCTCCCATGAACAAATCTTATCTCATAAGTCGACCAAATTGATCACGGGTCCAATGTGGCATGAACCAGCGACCGTGGGTGTATGCGTGAGTTTCCTAAACTAATGCAAGAAGTGGGGTGTAGTGGAGAGATAAAACAGTGGAATAGATATGATCAAATAAAAATGCAATTCCTACTATTTAATATATTTTTTTAATTTTTTTACAGAACCAGAGACAAAAAATACAGATAATAGGAAACTTTTGTGGAGTTTCATTCCAAAATTGCCGCCAAATAGCGTTTTAACCGCTAATTGGCGGCCCCAACAGGGAACTAGGTTCTCAAAGTTTTTCAGTACATTCTAAATTCTTATCTAGTCTTGTTTATTTTCCTGTATCTAGACTTTAATATCTTGGCACACTCAACACACAGTATTAATCCCGTAAAACGTCAGAAAAAGCAAGAAAAACACCGTCGATCCCCGGCAACGGCGCCAAAAACTTGATGTGATATATTTACTGCAAGCGCACAGTATCGTTGTAGTGCTGTACAGGTCGTCTCACAGGGATCTAAGGTGTTTTTGCGTTCCTTACTCTTTCCTTAGTCTAACGGACTAACCAAAAATTCTACTTTGAACTTGAATTAATCTAAATATTGTAGGATCTGAAATCCACTAATTTCCAACCATATTCTTACTTATATTATTTTATTCTATCATAAAAATTCGATTTTTTTAGTTTAATTTTTTACTTAAAGTGCCCTAAGCATGAGCTATCAAGTGTTGTGCAAATATAACTCATCAAAGATGCTACTTCTTATAAAAACAAACTAAATCTTTTAGATAATTTAAAGAAAAAGATAAAACCAGCAACCCCAAACCCTAACTAAGCATAGGTTATCAAGAAACCTAATTCAAGTATAACCTATCAAAGTCCTAATATTTGAGTTCTAGTATTTTAATCTTTTTATTAAAAAATTATGTCTTTATTAATTTTATTTAAGAAGAAAATACTAGAGAGAAATTACATGGCGGATCTTAGCTTCATCTACATGCTAGGGCTAAACTAATTAGTTACTCATATTTTTACTAAGTAAGATCAAATTTTTATTCATGAATATGATAAACCCTAATCTAGAAAGCATTAAAACCTAAACTAGAAAGCGATTAAATCTATCTAGAAAATAAGTAAAAAATTTCAGAATAATGGTTTACCTCTGGAGTACGGTGTTGTGGCCGCCACCCCCTCAGCAAAAACCCTAATTTTTATTTATTTCAAAACGAGTACAAAAGTTCTGAATTTTCTTAGAATATAAGGATACGACCAATATATAGGCTTCAAAAATCAAACCCCAATTCTAGCAGAACTACAAGACCACTAAATTACAGGAAAACCCTGCGAGAAAACTCAACTATTGGGGCCCATATTGGGCCGCCATTTAGCGGCTAAATAAGGCAAAAATTTGTTGAAACTTTTTCCACATGAAACTATTGTCTTGTTTGTTTGATATTACTGACTGTATTCGACTTTGAGTCTCTGCAGTATCGTAGTCTCATAGTGTTGCCCATTTTAGAAACTTTTCAGACTCTGATTTCCGACTCCAACTCTGATTTCATACCATCTCCTTGTACGAATCAGATTACCTGAAAAGACACTAAAAGTACCCGAGTAGCATTTATTTATATATAAAAATAGATAAAGTATGGGAGGAAAAATATAATATATGATACTCATCATGCATCGACGTATGATCTGGCATGGACAACATTTGAACAGATATGGTTCATCCCAGTAAAAGAATTTTACTTGGGACAAGAATTTATATCAATCTTACTTGGACCAATGGGACATAATCTCCTTAGTCACAAGATAGTTCACAATGTCAGCAAACTATGGTTCGTGCATCAATGCAAACAGTTGCTCGTCAGGAAATGATTCGTTTATGGGGCACGAATTAGTTGGAGCGTTGGGCAGACGAGACAAGTGATCAGCTACTGAATTATCAGCACCTTTCTTGTCTAATATCTCAAGATCAAACTCTTGTGCAAGAGGATCCATCGAATAAGCCTTGCTTTTGCATCTTTCTTGGTTAACAAGTATTTCAAAGCAGCATGATCAGTGTATACTGTAATTCGTGATCCAATCAAGTAGGAACGAAACTTCTCAAGTACAAAGACGACTGCCAGAAGCTCTTTCTCTGTGGTAGAGTAATTCAACTGGGCGTCATTGAGTGTCCTACTTGCATAGTAAATCACATGTGGCTGCTTATTAATACGTTAACCAAGGACGGCACCGATAGCGTAATCGGATGCATCACACATGAGCTCGAAGGGTAAGCTCCAGTCTGGCGCATGAATAATAGGAGTGGTGGTCAGCGCCTTCTTGAGCTGCTCAAATGCTCTTAGACAATTAGGTGTGAAATTGAATGGTACTTCCTTGGCTAGTAGATGTGTCAAAGGCCTAGCAATTTTGCTAAAGTCTTTGATAAATCTTCTATAAAAACCAGCATGACCAAGGAAGGATCGTATATCTTTCACTGATCGCGGAAGTGGCAGATTATTGATAAGGTCTACCTTGGTTTTGTCAACCTCGATACCATTCTTCGAGATGACATGCCCTAGCACTATGCCATTTTTTACCATGAAATGACATTTTTCCCAATTGAGTGTCAAATGCTTCTCATGATAACGCGTGAGAACTAACTCTAAATGATCTAGACACTCTTGGAATGAATCTCCGAAGATAGAAAAATCATCCATGAAAATTTCAAGAAATCGTTCAATCATGTCAGAGAAAATACTTACCATGCATCTTTGGAACGTGGCAGGTGCATTGCATAACCCAAAGGGCATGCGTCTGTATGCAAAGGTGCCGAATGGACATGAGAACGTGGTCTTTTCTTGATCCTTCGGAGCGATGGGAATTTGGTTGTAACCAGAGTATCCATCTAGAAAACAATAGAACTCATGTCCGGCCAACCGTTCCAACATCTGATCAATAAATGGTAAGGGGAAATGGTCCTTCCTAGTTGCAGCATTAAGCTTCCTATAATCAATGCAGACTCGCCATCCCATCCCGTCTGCAAACGCATCGGGATAAGTTCATTTGCATCGTTCTTGACTACAGTGATTCCGAATTTCTTAGGCACTACTTGAATTAGGCTTACCCATGCGCTATCAGAGATAGGATAGATGATCCCATTATCAAGGTACTTAAGAATATCTTTCCTCACAGCTTCTTTCATTACTGGATTCAACCTACGCTGAGGATCTCTTGCAGGTCGTCATTGTCTAGTAAATGAATTCTATGTTGCACTATAGAAGGACTTATCCCCTTAATATCGGCCATACTCCAGCCTATGGCTTCCCTATGTGCTTTCAACACTGATATGAGTTTTTCCTCCTGAGCGTCAGTCAATTCTGCAGAGATAATGACTGGTAGTGTGTCGTGTTCACTCAAGAAAGCGTACTTGAGATGACTCGGAAGGGTCTTCATCTCAAGCTCAGGTGGACACTCAATAGATGGTCGTAACTGAACTCGTGGTTCAGTCATCAACGGCTCAGGTGGAAGTTTCCATTGAGTGGAAAACACATAATTAGTTGATTCATCGAGCGTCTCCAAGAATACACTCTCATCAACTAAACCATTCAGCTCATCAAAGAATTTCTCCTCTTGGTGTTCACTGGACAACCCTTGGATCATATTCACTTCTAGGGGCTCGTCATGTGGATCACTTGGTTGACGCCCTAGATTGAATATATTCAAGTCAAGTGTCATATTTTCAAAGGAAAGTCTCATCAGTCCACTCCGGTAATTAATAACAGCATTAGAAGTGGCCAAGAATGGACGTCCCAAAATAACTGGAATACAATGGTGTGGATTCACCACAGGTTGAGTCTCGAGGACTATGAAATCAACTGGGAAGATAAACTCCAAAATCTTAATCAAGACATCCTCAAGCTCTCCCATAGGTGTCTTCACAGATCTATCAGCTAGCTGTAACGTAATCCTTATAGGTCTCAACTCTCCCAGTCCTAATTGCTGGTACACTAAATAATGAAACAAGTTGACACTTACTCCTAAATCTAGCAAACCCCTTTTAATCACTGTAGTCCCTGTAGTGCAGGAGACAGTAGGACTTCCAGGGTTTTTATACTTTACGGGTGCTGACTGAGAGAGGATGCTTGATATGTTAGCAGCTAAGAAGACTTTCTTTGGAACATTGGTTGTTCTCTTCTTTGTGCATAAATCCTTTAAGAATTTTGCATAAGCAGGTACTTGTTGGATTGCATCAAGAAGAGGAACATTGACCTTAACTTGCTTGAATAACTCAAGAATGTGCTCCACCTGAGAAGAATTTTTCTTCAATCGATTTGGATAGGGAGCCTTTGGCTTATAAGTATGGTTAATAGGAGGATCAGAATTAGAAGGATCATATTTCTCTGTCGTGCTAGTGGGTAGATCGTGAGATGATGCTAATGATGAATCATAAGGTGATGATGGAATCGTAGTATCGGGGAGTGTAGCTTGCCATACAATAGGAGTGGAATCCGGTGGCATGGCTACGCGATTGTCAACCAGTTTGCCTGATCGAAGTGTGTGAATGGTATTAATTTGGTTGACATGCGACTGATTAGAATTTGATGAACTGACATTAGGATTTGTTATGGGTTGACTTGGAAAAGTGCCCTTGCCACGTTCACTCATTTGATTTGCTAATTGTCCAACCTGCTGCTCTACATTCTTAATGGATTGAGAGTTCACGAGCAGGTGCTGATATGTTCTTTGAATAAAATCAGTTGACACTTTCATAAGATTCTGCATGTATGTGTCAAGGTTGGACTGAGACTTGAGAAGATTTTCAACATTCTTGTCAAGTGATTGAAGTCGCTTTTCTTGATCATTATTAGACCGCTGTTGTGGATATGAGTGGTTTTATACTGGTGGTCTATTCTGGTTGTTCCCATGGTTTGAAGCATTTTGGTGTTGATAAGCACCCATATTTGGTCTTGGAAACTGACCAGTAGCTGGAGGCTGCATGTTGGAGCTCGGGGCTCCCTGATATTGCCCTTGACCCCATGAGAGATTTGGATGGCTCTTCCAACCAGGATTGTATGTCGGAGCGTATGGATTATTAACGGGTCTTTGATACATGGCGTTAGCCTGCTCAAGTGTGGGACCCATAGAATTTACTAACAATGAACACTCCTCTATAATATGATTTGGAGTTCCGCAATTAAAACATGTGGGACTTTGGAGTTGATTCACTTGACTCACTGGTGGAGCACTAAGGGTTTTCATAAGGGCTGCGATCTTTGCTTCAGCAGCTATAGAGCTGTCGACGCTATGAATCCCTCCCTTATGTGAAGAAGTTGATGCACTAGACTTCTCAGCGGGACTCTCCCACTGCATGGTCTTCCACGATAGGTTCTCAAGAAAGTCCCATGCTTCATCCTCGTTTTTCCTCATAAACTCCCCTTGACACATGGATTCCAGAAGAGTTTTGGATGTGTAATCAAGTTCTTCGTATATGATTTGACACAACCACCACTTTTCTATCTGAGCTAATAAATCCTTAAACCGTTCTAAGTATTTCCAAAAGGGTTCTCCTGGTACTTGACGAAATTGATTAATTTGATTTCTGATTCTCGCCGTCTTGTGCGTAGGATAATACTTCTTGAGAAACACTGTAACGAATTCATCCCAAGTAGTGATTGAATCAGTAGGCATACTGTACAACCACTTCTTGGCATTATCCTTAAGTGCAAAAGGGATGAAGCGGAGCTTAATTGCGTCCTCCGATAAATTTTGCAGTTTAATCATTACGCATACTTCTTGAAATTCACTGATAAAGAGATATGTATCTTCTGAATTAGAACCAGTAAATTTAGGAAGCATACTAATGTACTGCGGTTTCAATTCATAGTGATTATCCGCTACGTGTGGAAGTTTGATGCATTATGGTAATGATGTACGCAACGGGTAACATCGATCCTGAAGGATCGGGATCGGCTGGTCCATCTTGTCTCCCATGAACAAATCTGATATCACAAATCGACCAAATTGATCACGGGTCCAATGTGGCATGAACCAGCGACCGTGAGTGTATGCGTGAACTTCCTAAACTAATGCAAGAAGTGGGGTGTGGTGGAGGGATAAAACGGTAGAATAGATATGATCAAATAAAAATGTGATTTCTACTATTCCTAATTTTTTTATTTTTTTTCTAATTTTTATACAGAACCAGGAAACAAAACTACAGAAACAGAGAAAATTTGGGTTTAGAACATACCTTTTGGGCCGTTAAATAGCGGTTCTAGCCGCTGAATAGCGGCTAAACTAGCGAATTTGACTTGTGCTTTTCTTCCACTTGGTCCAGAGGCTCTTCCAATCCTTTAAATCTTCCTGTATTTACAATTTCTATTTTCTGCACACTCACACACACTGTTAACCCGTAAAACGCTAGAAAAAGCAAGAAAAACACCGTCGATCCCCGACAACGGTGCCCAAAATTTGATGTGATATATTTACTGCAAGCGCACAGTATCATTGTAGTACTGTACATGTCGTCTTACAGGAATCTAAGGTGTTTTTGCATTCCTTACTCTTTCCTTAGTCTAACGGATTAACCAAAAATTCTAGTTTGAACTTGAATTAATCTAAATAGCCTATGATCTAGAATCCACTAATTTCCAACCATGTTCTTACTTCTATTATTTTCTTCTATCATGAAAATTCGATCTTTTTAGTTTACTTTTTACTTAAAGTGCCCTAAGTATGAACTATCAAGTGTTGTGCAACTATAACTCATCAAAAATGCTACTTTTTATAAAAACAAACTAAATCTTTTAGATAATTCAAAGAAAAAGATAAAACCAGCAACCCCAAACCTTAATTAAGCATAGGTTATCAAGAACTATAATTCAAGTATAACCTATCAAAGTCCTAATCTTCGAGTTCTTGTATTTTAATCTTTTTATTGAAAAATCATGTCTTTATTAATTTTATTTAAGAAGAAAGTACTAGAGAGCAATTACATGGCGGATCTTAGTTTCATCTATATCCTAGAGCTAAACTAATTAGCTACTCATATTTTTATTAAGTAAGATCAATTTTTTATTCATGAATATGATAAACCCTAATCTAGAAAGCAGTAAAACCTAAACTAGAAAGCGATTAAATCTATCTAGAAAGCAAGTAAAAATCTCAAGAATAATAGTTTACCTCTGAAACACAGTGTTGTGGCCGTCAACCTTCAGCAAAAACCCTAACTTTATTAATCAGAAAATGAGTACAAAATTCCAGAATCCCGTCAAAATACAAGGATCGGCCAAAATATAGGCCTCGGAAATCAAACCCTAATTCTAGCAGAACCAAAAACACTACAAATTTACAATTAAGCCCTCAAAGAAAATCCCTCTGGAACGGCCACTGTTTGGCCGCTATTTAGCGGTAGAAACTGCCAGTTGGCGGCTAAACAAAGCCCAATTGGTCTGTTGTTTCTTCTACAGAAGTATATTCTCTTGTACTCTTTATTTGATTGACTGTATTTGACTTTTACTTCCTGCAGTAATTTAATCTTGTAGTCTCGCCCACTTTAGAAACTTTTCGGCCTTTGATTTCCTAATCCAACTCAGATTTCATGCAATTTCCTTGTTCAAATTGGGTCACCTGAAAAAGACACTAAAAATACCCGAGTAACATTTATTTATATACAAAAATAGATAAAGTATAGGAGGAAATATACAATATATGATACTCATCAATAGCCGCACCACTTACCGAAGTGATCAAGAAGAACCTCGGATTTAGATGGGGAGAAGAACAAGAGAAGGCATTTCAGCTAATCAAAGAGACGCTAACCAACTCCCCCTTATTGTCTTTACCCAACTTTTGTAAAACGTTTGAGATTGAATATGATGCTTCAGGTATTGGCATAGGCGCAGTTCTTATGCAGGAGGAACGACCAATTGCTTATTTCAGCGAGAAATTAAGCGGGGCAGCCTTAAACTATCCGACTTATAACAAGGAGTTGTATGCATTGGTTCGAGCTTTGGAGACATGGCAGCATTACCTATGGCCTAAGGAGTTCATGATTCACACTGATCATGAGTCCTTGAAACACTTGAAGGGCCAACACAAGCTAAATAAAAGCATGCTCGTTGGGTAGAGTTCATTGAGATATTTTCATATGTCATCTGGTATAAGCAAGGTAAGCAGAATGTGGTCGCCGATGCACTTTCTCGCAGGTAAGCATTACTCTCTACAGTTGATGCAAAATTGCTTGGTTTTGAACACATTAAAAGTTTATACATTGATGATCATGAATTTTGTGAAGAGTACCAGACTTCTAAGAAAAACACTTGTGGTAAGTTTTTTAGACATGATGGGTTATTGTTTCGAGAAAATAAGTTATGTGTGCCTAACTGTTCTTTGAGGGATTTGTTAGTGCAGGAATCTCATGGAGGGGGATTAATGGGACATTTTGGAGTTGCTAAGACCTTGGCTATTTTGTAGGAACACTTCTATTGGCCACACATGAAACGAGATATTGGGCGAATTTGTGGCAAATGTGTCACATGTAGGCAAGCTAAATCTAGAGTGCAGCCCAACGGTTTGTATACTCCTTTGCCCATTCCTAGTGAGCCTTGAATTGATATTTTAATGGACTTCGTGTTAGGATTACCTAGGACTAAACGTGGAAGAGATTCGATTTTTGTAGTTGTGGATAGATTTTCTAAGATGGCACACTTTATTTCATGTCACAAAACGGATGATACTTTGCATGTTGTTGATTTGTTCTTTAGGGAGATTGTGAGATTGCATGGCATGCCTAGAACCATTGTTTCGGATAGAGATGCTAAGTTCTTGAGCTACTTTTGGAAGACTTTGTGGTGTAAGCTGATACCAAGCTTTTATTTTCTACAACTTGTCACCCACAAACTGATGATCAAATCGAAATAGTAAATAAGATTTTGTCTACTTTATTGAGGGCAATAATTAAAAAGAACATCAAAACATGGGAAGAGTGTTTACCACATGTTGAGTTTGCTTATAATAGGTCTATTCATTCAGCTACTAAATTCTCACCGTTTGAAATTGTTTATGGGTTTAATCCTTTGACTCCATTAGATTTATCTCCATTACCTGTTTCTGAGCGTGTTAATTTGGATGGAAAAAAAAAGGCTGATTTTGTTAAACAGATACATGAGAAGGCAAGGCTCAACATTGAGAGAAGAATGGAGCAGTATGTAAAACAAGCCAACAAGGGGCGTCACAAGCTTGTTTTTGAATCCGGAGATTAGGTGTGGTTGCATATGAGATCAAAGAGATTTTCGGCGCAAAAACGTTCCAAACTCTTCCAAGAGGGGATGACCCTTTCCAACTTCTAGAGCGCATCAATGATAATACTTACAAGCTAGATTTGCCCAGTGAGTACAATATTAGTGCTACTTTCAATGTTAATGATTTGAGTCTTTTTGATGTAGGTGATGATTAGAGGGCAAATCTTTTTCAAGAGGAGGGGAATGATGCAAATAATGGTATGACTACAAAGGAGCCAGTTCAAGTTTCAACTGGGCCGGTTACAAGAGCACGAAAAAATAAGTTCAAAAATGTACTTAATAGTCTGATTCAAAAGGTTTGGATTTGTAACACCCCAAAACTATCATTTCAAATTATCAAGTCAAAAATTTCTTTCTATACACCTTCAAATTTAATTAAGTTTCCAAGGGCACCCCTTTGGCATTTTGTGGGGATGAGTTGTTAGAAGAGAGTAAGAGGTGGCACTCTAGTTGACATTTGTCATGCATACAAGAAGTTTTAGGAATAGACTAGAGGATAAGGTGACCAAAATGCCCTTAGGTATATATATATAACCTTATTCTCTCAAAGAGAATTCTTATCAAAAGAACAAAATAAAAATCATTCTTTACCCTTGGTTCTTCTAGTCCGTTGAGTAAAGGAAATAGAAATGAGGCTTTGCTAAAACAAAGGAGGAGATTAAAAGGAATAGCGGCAAGTATCACCTTGTTCTTGTTCTCTCTTTGAATTGTATTTGAGTGCAAGTAGCAAGTATGATCTTTCTTGGAAATTATTTGATTTGTATTATGAGTACATGATTCCTTTTTCTTTATGGATAATTATACATCATTTCGGATCTGCATACTTAACCTGATTTACGGATGTTGGCAGTGGAAAATTTCTAAGTAAATAGTATTTTCCACAACAAAATGCGAAGCTAACCTTTTAGCTTCGCGTTTGGTAATTTTTAGCTTCGTGTTTGGCAATTTTTATCTTCACGTTTGGCAATTTTTAGCTTCGCATTTGGAAATTTTTAGTTTCGCGTTTGGCAATTTTTAGCTTCGCATTTGGCTATTTCAGCTTCGCGTTTGGCTATTTTCAGCTTCAAGAGAAACACGGATTTATAAACTTGGCATGATTCGCGGATTTATGATAACATGACATGTGAATATCAACATGATACATGAAGGCAAGATTATTCATGAGAACAAATTCTAGTATTTTTATTACACGACATGAGAACAAATTCTAGTATCTTTATTACATGACATAATAACAAATTCTAGTATCTTTATTATAAGACATGATAACAAGTTCTAGTATCCTTATTACATGACATGAAATATTCTTATGATACATGTGTACATGATTCCAAATCTTGATTCCTGAACTCTTGATTCTTGTGAAATGATATGTATACAATTTGACATGAAAGTCCACGTGTTTCCCTTAATTCACGTATATCATATGCATTACTAACATGAGAAAAACTACATGATGGATAGATAAGTACTGTATTGTACAAGGATCTTGTTGGCCAACTTCTTGATTAGGTGCTGAGGGCCTTTTACTAGCAGCACTGGGTGGTACTGAGCCACCGTCTGATACATGAGTCACCATATGGGTGATGCCCGTTACTTGTTTCATTTAACGGGATCTGACTTGTAGCACCTAGCGGTGTGTCATGGTTCAGCGCCATGAAATAGAGGCCGGGTCCCGGATATGCACGGGCACTTGTACAATATGAGAAACTGCGCGCTATCTTATCTATCATTGAGTTTCAATTCCAACACTAACATGATATAGACCTGTTGAATTTTACACGAAACTTGTGAATGACTTACATAGTTCTGGTTACATTTACTTCGCTTATGCTTGTCACCTTTACATGATTTGTTTCTGCTATTTGAATGAATAGTCTTCTCAATTCATTTTCAGTATTCTTAGGATACGTTTGTACCAACGCAATTTATTTATTCTTACTGTGATAGTACACGTGTTTCTTTCTTTTGTGTTACTTACTGGGTTTAATTCCCTGGGTTTTCTTAAGCCCAAATCACGAAAGTAGAGAAGGGGAGATTGCTCCAGACAACGATCTTTACTTCACCAACCAGGTCGAGTAGGATACTAGCACAATACTATTTGGGTACTTCGCATTTCTTGTTCTTGTTTTCTTTTTCTGGGCACTGCTTTAACTTGTAGTATTTAACTCTTTTGTATAAATATTTAGAGCAGTGTGCCATTTTATGTAATCAACTCTCTGTATAAATGAAATCTTTTCAGTTTCAGACATGGTTATTCATCTTGATATGGCAGTAGTTACGGTTATTCCAAGATCATGGGACTGTTGGGTTATTTATAGTATTTAAGCAATGTCGCCCACTTAGGAAAAAAAAAAAAAAGGCAGAGCCGAAGTGGGGCGTTACAGATTTGGTATCAGAGCCTAAGTTTAGGTGGGAGACCATATAACTACTGCCACATGAAAACATGTCTAAGATACATTCTCAACACTTCTTTCTTATTTTTGATATCCATCAGATCTAGTATCATACCTATTCTATTATTTCTAATTCATTTGGAACATCTATCTTGAAACTCTATCTGATCAATTTCTCTTGGACCGTCACAGAACGATGACGACCCAATCTTCTACTAGCGCAAATCCAAATCCTACGGGTGAAGAGTCTGAGCTTAGAACTATAGTGGAAAGAGTAGCGCAGACACAAGAAACTACAACGATAATATTGGAAAGAATGCTACAGTCCAAAGAACAAGAAAGAACTGGGATGGTGTCAGATTTTCGAAGACTGCAGCCATCAGTATTTTTCGAAACAGAAGGACCACTAAAAGCTGAGCAGTGGATTGTGAATATGGAGAATCTTCTGAAGGCAGCAAGGATTCCAAAGGAGAATCGTGTTGAAGTAGTATGCATTCAGTTGGCTGACATAGGTAGAACATGGTGGCTTGCAGAAGAAGTGAAACACCAGGAACCCTTAACTTGGGACAAATTTGTAGAGGTATTTCTTACCAGATTTTTCCACTTATCAGCAAGATAAAAAATGAGGAAGAAATTTCTAGGATTGCAACAAGGAGATCAAACTCTGGATGCATATGCCGCAGAATTTGTGAGACTGAGCCGATTTGCCCCAATCCTGGTAGCTGATGAGGAGGAAAGGGCATACTTGTTCCAGCAAGGGCTGAGGTCTCATCTGAGGGAGCACTTAGCAGGGCATAACTACAAGACTTATTCAGAAGTGTTTGAAGCGGCATGTCGTTTGGAACAAGTATTCGAGGAGAATAGGTCAGTGGCATTTAAAAGGGTGTTTGGGCAAGGAACAAGTTCATCGACCAAGAAATTTGGTGGTCCGCCAATAAAGAGACAGATGATGATGCCAAATCGAAATTCAGAAATATGCAACTATTGTCATATGCCAGGGCATACCCAGAACATGTGTAGAAGAGCTCAAGGGTGGTGCCTGGCATGCGGATCCGCTAGTCATCAATTGAGAGATTGCCCAAAGGCCCAACAATCAACAATAACCAAGATCTCGTTTCAAGCAACAACCAGGCCAATAACAACGTCAGCCCAGAGAGTTCCAAGACCAGGCCAGAAAGGAACCTGGGAGAACCGACAACAAACCTATGTTAGGGCCCAAGAAGGAGCAGGACGGAGGCAAGGGCAAGTTAGACTAATGAATGCAGAAGAAGTTCAAACCACTGGAGGAGTCGTGGCAGGTATGATCTTGGTTAACAATAGACCGGCAAAACTATGTCCATTAGTAATTAATGGTAAGGAATTTTATGCCAATTTACTAGTTATTAGTGGAGGAGGATATGATGTTATCATAGACATGGATTGGTTGAGCACCTTCTATGCAGTGATAGACTATAGGAGAAGGAGAGTAGTATTTCAGATTCCTGACTGTCCAGAGTTTGAATTTGTCAGTGGAAACCAATCCCTAGAACCAGCTAAATCTAAGGTGTTTCCAAAGGGATGAGTTTTGGAAGCTATGGAAATAGGAGAATGAATGATCCCAGTAGTATTAGAATTCTTGGATATTTTTCTCGAAGAGATACATAGACTACCACCAGCAAAAATAGTAGAATTTACTATTGATATTATCCCTGGACTGGTTCCCAGTCTGTAAGCCACCTTATCGAATGGGGATTGCAGAACTAGAAGAAATCAAGAAGCAAGTGGGCGAGTTAATGAAATTGGGTTTTATAAGATCCAGTGTGTCACCTTGGGGAGCTCCAGTACTATTGGTAGGAAAGAAGGACGGGAGTAAAAGGTTATGTATAGATTACAGAGGTTTGAATGCAGTGACAATTAAGAATAGATACCCATTGCCAAAGATAACTGATCTGTTCGATCAACTTGGAGGAGCGAAGGTATTCTCAAGAATAGATCTTCGTTCAGGATTTCATCAAGTAAGAGTCCGAACAGAAGATATCCCAAGGACTGCATTTAGAACCAGACATGGTCATTATGAATATTTAGTGATGCCATTTGGGGTAACTAATGCTCCAGCGGTGTTTATGAATTTGATGAACCATGTTTTTACTCAGTATTTGGACAAATTTGTGGTGGTGTTTATTGATGATATATTGATCTACTCTAAAAATAGAGAAGAGCACGTTAAACATTTGAGAATAGCATTACAAACTTTAAGGGAACAAAGGCTATACGAAAAATTGAGCAAATGTGAATTTTGGTTTAATAAAATTGCTTTCTTGGGTCATATAATATCTGAAAAAGGTGTATCAGCAGATCCTAAAAAGATAGAGGCTGTGATAGATTGGGCTGTACCAAAATCAATATCAGAAGTTCGCAGTTTTCTGGGGATGGCTGGATATTACAGGCGGCTCCTCTAACTAAGTTGACGCGAAAGGGAATCGAATATGTCTGGACAGAAGGGTGCGATAAGGCATTTGAAGAATTAAAACTAAGACTGACAACATCACCTGTGTTAGCAATTCCAGATAACACTGGAGGAATGAAAATATATAGTGATGCTTCAAAACTAGGACTGGGATGCGTGTTGACTCAGCATGGAAGAGTGATTGAGTTTGCATCAAGACAATTAAAACCTCATGAAAGAAATTATCCCACTCATGATTTGGAACTAGCATCAATAATTCATGCTTTGAAAATTTGGAGACATTACCTAACAAAGGGTGGAAGTGTACACTGATCATAAAAGTTTGAAATATATTTTCACTCAAAAGGAACTAAATATGAGACAGAGACGATGGTTGGAGTTAGTAGCAGATTATGACTTGGAAATTAAATATCATCCAGGAAGGATCAATATAGTGTCAGATGCTCTGAGTAGAAGACCTGCAATAGAAAGATTGACTCAACAAAAGGAATTGTTGGCAGAAATACAAAGAATGGAATTGGAAATAATTCTACCAGGAATGATAGCACAACTTATGGAAATGCCACTACAGTCACCATTGATAGAGTAGATCAAACAAGCCCAAGTCGATGATGAAAGCTTCCAAAGGTTAAAGAGCAAAATTGAGACAGGTAAGAGGCCTGAGATGAAGATACACTCAGATGGGACTATTAGATTCAGGGAGAGGTTATGGGTGCCCAAGGGAGAGACAAGGAAGAGAGTTTTAGAAGAAGCTCATAAATCAGCATATTTCATTCATCCCGGAGGCAATAAGATGTATAAGGATATGAAGAGGTACTTCTGGTGGCCGGGCATGAAGAAAGAAATTGCAAGACATGTATCCATGTGTTCTACTTGCCAACAAGTGAAGGTCGAACGTCAGAAAATAGCTGGATTACTTCAACCCTTAACAATTCCATAATGGAAGTGGGAACAAATATCAATGGATTTTGTTACAGGATTACTAAAGAGCACCAAAGGTAATAATGCTATTTGGGTGGTAGTGGACCGACTGACCAAGTCAGCTCATTTCATCCCATTTAGGGTTGGTCAGTCAACAGAAGCATTAGCAAAAAAGATTCATGCAGGAAGTGGTGAGGTTATATGGAGTTCCATTTAGAATTGTTTCAAATAGGGATACAAGATTTAGATCACAATACTGGAAGAAATTGATGGATAGTTTAGGAACACATTTAGACTTGTCTTCAGTATATCACCCACAAACAGATGGACAATCAGAACGAACTATCCAAATACTTGAAGACATGCTTAGAGCATGTATGCTAGATTTTGGAGGATCTTGGGAAGACCATTTATATATGGCGGAGTTTTCGTACAATAATAGCTATCAAGAGAGTATCAAAATGGCACCATTTGAGGCTTTATATGGCAAGAAGTGTAGATCTCCATTATGTTAGAACGAGGTTGGAGAGCGAAGTATTTTGGGACCTGAATTAATTACTCAAGCAACAGAGCAAGTAAAGGTTATTAGGGAACATATGAAAGCTGCACAAGATAGACAAAAGAAATGGGTAGATCGACTTAGAAAATCATTGGAGTTTGAAATAGGAGATAAGGTATTTATCAAGATATCTCCAATGAAAAGAGTGATTAGATTCGGCAAGAAGGGAAAGTTTAATCCAAGATATATTGGACCATTCGAAATTACAGAAAGAATAGGGAATCTTACATACAGATTATCATTACCTCATAAGATGGAAACTATTCATGATGTATTCCATGTGTCGCAATTAAGGAAGTGCTTGGGCAATGAACATAAGGCTGTGGACTTGTCCGAGGTGGATCTGAGATCCGATCTAAAGTATGAGAAACAACCTGTAGCAATCATTGATCGACGAGAGAAAATCCTAAAGAACAAAGTGATACCGTTGGTCCTCGTTTCGTGGGATGCACGATCACCTGGAGACTCCACTTGGGAACTTGAAGGCGATATCAAAACAAATTACCCGTACCTATTTTTATTATCAGGTATGTAAGTTGAGTCTATTTTTATATGACAACACGTACCTGTATATAATAGTATACTTTTTAAAATTGGAATTTCGAGGACGAAATTCTTTTATTAGGTGGGTAGAATGTAACACCCCAAAACTATCATTTCAAATTATCAAGTCAAAAATTTCTTTCTATACACCTTTAAATTTAATTAAGTTTCCAAGGGCACCCCTTTGACATTTTGTGGGGATGAGTTGTTAGAAGAGAGTAAGATGTGGCACTCTAGTTGACATTTGTCATGCATGCAAGAAGTCTTAGGACTAGGCTAGAGGATAAGGTGACCAAAATGCCCTTAGGTATATATATATAACCTTATTCTATCAAAGAGAATTCTTATCAAAAGAACAAAATAAAAATCACTCTTTACCCTTAGTTCTTCTAGTCCGTTGAGTAAAGGAAATAGAAGGGAAGCTTTGCTAAAACAAAGGAGGAGATTAAAAGGAATAGAGGCAAGTATCACCTTGTTCTTGTTCTCTCTTTGAATTGTATTTGAGTACAAGTAGCAAGTATGATCTTTCTTGAAAATTATTTGATTTATATGAGTACATGATTCCTTTTTGTTTATGGATAATTATACATCATTTCGGATCTGCATACTTAGCCTGATTTACGGATGTTGGCAGTGGAAAATTTCTAAGTAAATAGTATTTTCCACAACAAAATGCGGAGCTAACCTTTTAGCTTCGCGTTTGGCAATTTTTAGCTTCGCGTTTGGCAATTTTTAGCTTCGCGTTTGGCTATTTCAGCTTCGTGTTTGGCTATTTTTAGCTTCAAGAGAAACACGGATTTATACACTTGGCATGATTCGCGGATTTATGATAACATGACATGTGAATATCAACATGATACATGAAGGTAAGATTATTCATGAGAACAAATTCTAGTATCTTTATTACACGACATGAGAACAAATTCTAGTATCTTTATTACACGACATGATAACAAATTTTAGTATCTTTATTACAAGACATGATAACAAGTTCTAGTATCCTTATTACATGACATGAAGTATTCTTATGATACATGTGTACATAATTCCAAATCTTGATTCCTGAACTCTTGATTCTTGTGAAATGATATGTATACAATTTGACATGAAAGTCCACGTGTTTCCTTTAATTCACATATATCATATGCATTACTAACATGGGAAAAATTACATGATGGATAAATAAGTACTGTATTGTACAAGGATCTTATTGGCCAACTTCTTGATTAGGTGCTGAGAGCCTTTTACTAGCAGCACTGGGTGGTACTGAGCCACCGTCTGATACATGAGTCACCATATGGGTGATACCCGTTATTTGTTTCATTTAACGGGATCTGACTTGTAGCACCTAGCGGTGTGTCATGGTTCAGCGCCATGAATTAGAGGCCGGGTCCCGGGTATGCACGGGCACTTGTACAATATGAGAAACTGCGCGCTATCTTATCCATCATTGAGTTTCAATTCCAACACTAACATGATATAGACCTGTTGAATTTTACACGAAGCTTGTGAATGACTTACATAGTTCTGGTTACATGCAACATGATTGATATTTACTTCGCTTATGCTTGTCACCTTTACATGATTTGTTTCTGCTATTTGAATGAATAGTCTTACTCAATTCATTTTCAGTATTCTTAGGATACGTTTGTACCAACGCAATTTGTTTATTCTTACTATGATAGTACACGTGTTTCTTGCTTTTGTATTACTTGCTGGGTTTAATCCCGTGGGTTTTCTTAAACCCAGATCACGAAAGTAGAGAAGGGGAGATTCCTCCAGACAACGATCTTTACTTCACCAACCAGGTCGAGTAGAGGATACTAGCACAATACTATTTGGGTACTTCACACTCTTATTCTTGTTTTCTTTTTCTGGGCACTGCTTTAACTTGTAGTATTTAACTCTTTTGTGTAAATATTTAGAGCAGTGTGCCATTTTATGTAATCAACTCTCTGTATAAATGAAATCCTTTCAGTTTCAGACATGGTTATTCATTTTGACATGGCAGTAGTTACGGTTATTCCAAGATCATGGGATTATTGGGTTATTTATAGTATTTAAGTAATGTCGCCCACTTAGGAAAAATAAAAAAAAGGCAGAGCCGAAGTGGGGGCGTTACAGGGCTCAAGCAAATTCATTGAGGTCCATTGATGATGGTTCACGTGTTCAACAAAAATGCATCAACATGATTCAACTATTAGAAGAATCGGTCAAAACTGATTGTTTCCTTTTATTTTATTTCTAGAACTTTTCTTGTATTGATCAGCCAAATTAAGGGCCTGATTGTTTTTTTTTTGTTTTGTTTCTATTTCTAAAACTTTCCTTGTATTGATCAGCCAAATTAAGGGGCTGATTGTTTCCTTTTATTTTATTTCTATTTCTTGAACTTTCCTTGTACTTTTTTAGCCTATAAATAAGCGTCTAATGGAATAGAAGGGACATACAGTTTATAGATAATTAGTAAGTTTATTCTCTTTGGTTCTTTGAAGGACTATTCAAACTTATCGGAATTCTTCCGTGGCGTTCATCATCGACTTATCAAACGGCTTTCCACTACCGTTTATGGCGTTTTTCTTATACCAAAGTTCTTGCTTCGCATTAAATAACGGGTTGAGATCAATTATACCGAGATTCTTGTTTTTGTTGAAGCAATGGGTTAAGGTCTCCCAACCAAATTTGATCGTGGACGCTCTTGGATTTTCCTACGGGTCTCATTATTCTTGACGGGGTTCGCATCACTTTTTCTCCTTTTTAATTTTTTCATTTACGAAATAAAAATTTTATTGAAAAAGTAGTTGTAGGAGTACGAATATTCTCACAAATTTTTATTTTTATTTAAATAATACGATTTTCCCTTCAAAATTCTAAAAAGGCTTGAATGCCTTATTCCTGGACTCTCCAATTTCCCAATTTTTTAAATTTTAAATTTTGTTAAATAGGTTTGCTTAGTAATATAGAAAGAAAATATAGGCAGGTGGTTAGATAGATTAATAACCAACCCCACCTTCTCTTTTTTATAGGCAGGATTTAAGACTTAAGAGAAATAAAAAATTTAGAAAATTAAGAAAACCCAAACAAAATTTTCACCTAATTTCCAATTTTCTAATTTTCTAATTTCCAATTTTCTCTCTTCTCTTCGCTTAGTATATAGAGAGATGTGGAGATATCTCTTAAAGATATTATTACAATTGAAATCCTGAGTTAGAATTTGCTTGTATTTTATTTCATATTTTAAGATTTTTTTTTTGGAGGATTTCATATTTTAAGACTTTTCTGTAGTTGTTTATCACGATAAAGTCAAATACGAAGTTATTGGTGATTGATAATCTATCACTTTGATAACTTGTTGTTAATTTTTCATTGGGGAAAGTAACACCTAAATTACTTGTTAAATTGGTCATTACAATTTCATTTTCTTTGTGCAAAACAAGTATAAATTAGAATATATGATTCTTTTTAACTATCATGATGACAAGCAACCAAAAAAATCAAAAACTAACATGTTCCTCGCGTGTATACCTTTCTAATCTTATACTTATAGGGATTGAGTTAAAAAAAATAAAAAAATCGAACTCATGTTCTTTTCAAACTGAAGTTATGGAACCAAATGGAAAGGAAACGGACTGAAACGTTAAGAATTTCAAATTGAAGGGGCTATTATGAATTTGTTTCCTTGAAATTTTGGGGAGTTTTCATAGGAGCACACCATTTTTCTTAGTGAGCGCCCGAACCAAGCTCACGTGGAAAAGAGGTGTGCTTCTTTAGACTCTCCCAAATTCCGGGGGGCCCGGACCTTGGAGTAATAAATTTCCCCACTCCTTCCCCATTCTCCTCGTTGAGTGCCCATGCTACGCGTTGGCATCGGGAGTTTCCAAAGGAGCGCACCACTTTTCATAGTGAGCCCACTTAGTGTGCTCTTTTGGAAACTCCCGTTGGCATCGAGGCTGGCGCTACTCATTCCCTTGATCCACGTGCCCCCGCCTTTTGGTGGGTCCCAGTCCCCACCCCCAACACAGTCATTAGCTTTCCTGCCTCCCCACACACGTCAGCATCAGACCCTCGACGTATCACGAACACGGGTCACAAACCGTTGTCATAATGTTGGTCTTGAAAGAAAACATTCAATTAGTGCCAACTGTCTTGAGCCACGTGGCTAGCGGTAAATGAGCTGAATACTAATTAGTAAAAGTTTTGTCTGTGCTCTCCCAACGGCCGTTTCTCAAAATCAGACGGCTGGCTCCATCCCTTAGCCGGAAATGGGCGGCGGTGATCAATTTGCCAGCGTGGCTCCCTCGATCCATCCTCCCTTTGGCACGGCCGTCGATGCCAGTTTCGCTTTCCCCATTGTGGCACCAGGTGAAACCTCGGATTCTTTTTTTCTTTTAAATTTTAAGCTTTTTTTTTTTTTTTTTGTTTTTTTTGAAATCGAGACGGTGAGCTTTTAAAAAAAAAAAAAAAAGTTAATTTCATCCATCTTCATAATCGTTACGTTTCTTTTCTCCTCTCTCCCTCTTCTACGTATCGCCGCCACGCCGGTTGACACGAAGCGAAGAGCTCGAGTCAGATCCGTGTACTCAGGTCGTGAGTTAGATCGAGACAACTGTTTTTATTTTCTCTTTCTTTTTAGTTCATCAATCAATTGTAAATTTTGATTTTAATTTTCCCTTCTTTATGAATCATTAAATTTGAATTGCTTTTTCTGTAAAATTGAGGAGTTTCTGAATTGAATTTCTTTTTATTGAAGATGGCTTTGATTCATTCATCAGCCGATTGTATGCCTCTGTTTGAAGAATCTCGCAACGCATCATTTAATCTAGAAATCATTGGACCGTTGCAAAAGAAGAACATTAAGCAGTAAAATTTAATAATTATGAGAAAAAATGGAACCGATTGATTATTTGGATCTAATACTACTCGTAATGTCTTCTTATAGATAATTATTTAATTATAGGATTTGAAACTTCGTGAGATCAAGGGTTTGTATTTCTACAGAGGGAATCTGAAATTTATTGTTATTGTGGAGGTTTTAAGATAGATTTTAGGCGACGGTTTGAAAATTTTATCCGATTTGAGTTAAAATGGCAGTACTCAGAAATGATCGAGGTCCAAGTAGTATCCTTTAGCAGATTTTCGTCATAATTTTATTTCTTCTTTTTATTTTGAAGTCGATGTTCCGATTTTGTCAGTTTTACAATTGATCTGTGTGATTATTCCAAATATTATGTAATTTGAAATTTTGTCTTTTTCCCCTCCACATGGTGCACTTTGTTAGAATTTATGCATTAGAATAATTTTCGGTAATTAGTCTTTTGTTAATAGACTTCAGGTTTTTAAGAAAAAAGAAGAATGACTTTAGTTTACGAAGTAAAGAGTTATGTTCTTTCCTTTTCACTTTGCCTTTAATCAATTACAAAGAATCTAAAATCTCTCTTATTGTAGCTATTTCTCCATCTATTGATGGTAAATCTTGTTGGTACAAGGTGGTTTCTTTGCTTCCCAGCAATGGTGAAAGCTGTCCAGCTACAGTTAGTTGATATCACATGGCAACCAACTCTATGTTATAAAGTTTACATCAACGCATTAGTTTGCTTTCTCGTTTCTGATTAATTATTGTGTATGCAGATGTGAATTTGATTAGTTGATTAGTAATGCAGAGGTCGCGGAAAGCTCTTCGGCAAAGAAGACCAGCAGCTGCATTAGGGAAGAAAGAGAACTCGTGCAGCAGCAGCCATCGTCTCTACTACAAGTTGTCTCTGTCTCTTGTTCTACTTTTGTGGGGCCTCATCTTTCTTCTCAACTTGTTGTTCAGCCATGGCAATGGCTACAGAGGTACTCTTCTTTGCTCATTGGCTTTTGTTTATGTACTTCAGTTTAGTACCCATCTACTTTTTAATTTTGTTTTCATTTGTTTACCAATATAAATTTATGCATACATGTGAATGGAGTGACGGAAACTAGATTTCAAGTTCTTATTGCTTTAACGCCAATAAGTCTGCCATTGATTTTACTTTTTGAGTTATTTATTTATTATCTCATTCATTAATTATTGATGCATAATCCTTTTTATCTGAAAAAACGAATTTAGAATTCTTGTATCGTTTGTTTTCTCATTTCTCAGCTGCCAATTGGCACTGAGCAGTTGATCATTAAGTCACTGATTTCATTTAAACATAATACAACTTGGTCACATTTTAGTCGAGTCATATGTTCTGTATTCACGTTTCTTTTGATACAGTATGCCCATGTGGGTGGCTGTTTTTCAATCTCATAACAACTTCCATTGCATTTTCTTTCAAAAGATTATTGATTCAATTAAAAATATTCAACTTAGATATGTATTCAAGTGATGGCATCATCTTCATTGCAGACTGTGGGATAACAAAGTGAAGAGGGTGGGGTGCAGTCATTTTAGTTTTTAGTCTTCTCCTTTCCTTCCCTTTTCCTGCTTGACTTGAAAATATAAATTACAAATCTTGGCTTATAGATGAACTCGATGCTGAGGCTGTTGAATCTAATTGGCGTGGAACTGAATCAGATCCAATTAAAGTATGTGACCCTAGAGAGCCTTCGGCAGCATCTGGCATAATCTGTGGCCATACTGTTCAGAATACTCCCATTTCAGAAGGGAAGGTTATTGGCCATAGCACAGAAGTATTTTCTCTGGAAGATGGTAAATCAAATTCATTAACTTCTGTGAAAGAGCAAGAAAGTAGGGAAGTTGCCTATTCAGGTATCAGTCCTTTAAGTGACACGTCTGACAAGAATGACAGATTATCTCGTGTTTCTCTGGCCCTTGATGAGTTCAAAGCCAAAGCAATTGCTGCTAGAGAAAAGCTCCTCTCCAGCCAAACAGACACCGTAATTCATCGACTGGAGCCCGGTGGGAAAGAATATAATTATGCCTCCGCTAAAAAAGGTGCTAAGGTTCTAGATTCTAACAAGGAGGCTAAGGGTGCTTCTAACATTTTAGAGAAAGACAAGGACAAGTATCTTCGTAATCCATGCTCGGCGGAAAATAAATATGTCATCATAGAACTTTCAGAAGAAACTTTAGTGGATACAATCGAGATTGGGAACTTTGAACACTACTCTTCTAACTTGAGGGATTTTGAACTGTACAGCAGTATGACGTATCCAACAGATAGTTGGATTAAACTGGGGAGATTCACTGCTCAAAATGCGAAGCATGCACAGAGGTTTTCTCTTTTAGAGCCTAAATGGGCAAGATATCTGAAGCTTAATATGCTGAGTCATTATGGTTCCGAATTTTATTGTACGTTGAGTGTGGTTGAAGTATATGGAGTTGATGCTGTTGAGAAGATGCTTGAGGATTTGATCTCAGTTGAGACTAAACGATCGGAACCTGAAGAACTAAACACCGAGCAGATGCCACAACAGGAATCCACTAATGGAGATGATCTCTATCAGGAAACTTCTACAGAAATAAATGATGAATTTCCGCATGAAAGCTTGAAGCCAAAAAAAGAGGTACCAAAGGGTAATGCACCTGATCCAGTTTCAGAGACTAGACCGCCACAGCATGGAAGGATGCCTGGGGACACAGTTCTTAAGATACTATTGCAGAAGGTGCAGTCTCTTGACTTGAATTTTGCTGTTCTGGAGAGATACCTGGAGGAACTAAATAGCAGATATTCACATATTTTCAAAGATTTCGATGATGATATGTCTAAAAACGATATGCTCTTAGAGAAAGTCAAGCTAGAAATAAAGAATCTACAGAGTAGTGAAATTATCTTGGTAAGTAATATCCCAGATATTTTGTTTTCTATGCATTTTATGCTCCTGTGTTTCCCAATCCTGTGAGCAACTCACCTTTTCATTTTGGTGCTTCATCCAGGCTAAAGAAATTGAGGAGCTCAACTCATGGAAATCTTTAGTTTCCTCACAGTTGGAGCAATTAGCCAAGGACAACATAATGCTCAGGTTCTGCTCATTTCTTTTTCTTTTTCCTCATGAATCCTGTTCCTCTCATCACTTAACAGACACACAGCAGAGGCCATATATTTCATAATTTAGAGAGTACAAAATCTTTGGTTCTTTTTATATCTTTCTGAACAATTCACCTTGTATACTTGATAACAAGGTTTTGAATATCGTCCAATATCGACATGTATCACAAATATCACATAGGCATTTTTGGTACCTTATATGTATTATACCCTATAACATCTGTCCGTGATTGCTGATGTTTCCGATATTTCCAATATGATACACCCAATATTGCCGATTCTAATATACTATTGACTACTACTGATTCTAATATTTTAAGCCTTGCTTGGAAGCTTTGAAAGCTCCTTTCTTGTTTTTGTCAAGTGATAAACATTTCCAGTTTGTTTCTAGCTTTCTGCTTTGACAATTTATCTAATTAATGTTTTGAATATAACTTCATGTTTTTCATGAAATGTTAATCATCTTACACTTTATCTAATTAATTAATCCAATGTTGCTGAAGTACTATGATTTGAAGACATGAGCCTCGAGTGTCATACTCCATATACATGTGGGATGCCAGACATGACAATTTTCTAAATTGTAGACACAATGACATGGTTGTATACTTTTATTTGTGTGTGTGTAAATATAATACACACACACACATACTTTTTCTTACTTTAAGAGTAAACTTTGAAGCAAAAGCCCCTGGACATTTCATTACAAAATTACAAAACATAGCCCAGGATTAGGGCTATAAATATATGTTAAACACGCGTAACCTAACCCGAGAAGTAAAATAAGAGTAAGGCTAAGACCTACGAACCATGAATATTCCCCATTATTTTTAGCTCAAGTAGCCCAATGCAAACAGTATGGAAGTACCTTGTAGTTTTACTTTATCGATTATTTGCCATCCAATTTTTTGGAGGAATGCAACTCCTTGCCCATTGCCATGGTCAAATATTCAGAAAATGTTGGCGCACGAGAGCACTACTTCTAATCATTACACAGTGACCCTGCCAATGTCTCAAAGACAGAGGTTCATTGTGATCCATCAACCTTTCCTGATTCAGCGTCTAACCCTCATTGGTCACACCAATAGCAAGCTAAATTATGATCCATTCATTTGATGGAACCTCATGTCTCGATCCTTAACTGCATTTAAGGAGAAGGTGAGAAACACCCTTCCGAATCCCACTAAAACATTTGAGAGACTTGACAACCACTCTACTTAGCCCATTATCTCCACTGTTCCCCTCCAAGAAAAATATGAATCTTGTCTTCTCATAAATTTGTCACTTCAAATGTTCTCAATAAATGTCTCAAATATTTTCAATAAATTTCTCATTAATTGCTATTGAAGGAGAAGCTGGAAAACACCCTTCCGAATTCCATTGAAACATTCGAGAGAGTTGACAACCACTCTACTTAGCCCATTATCTCCACTCTTCCCCTTCAAGAAAGATATGAATCTTGTCTTCTCATAAATTTCTCACTTCAAATATTTTCAATAAATTGAATAGACTACAAGAAGCACCTTAACCTCCTTAAGAGAAGCAATGCTCCATATCAATTTTGAGACAAATAACATGAACAATTAATGCTCCAAAATCCATAGCAATGGTGGTAGAGAAAATCCTTAGAGCCATGAAAGAGAAAGGTATATCGCTAGAAAATAGCTAGAAAGTACATTATTAGAAGGTAGCTCTTCAAATTCAACCTATCTGGAGAGAACTCATCCTGGTCATATCTGGCCTTTACCTGGCCAGTTCTATTCTTGTCAAGTTGGATCCAAGAAAAAAATAATGCGTGATCCACCTGAAGACCCTTTTTAGTGATTTATCAATTGCATATTCTTTAAATCTTCAATAGTTACACGCATACCTCCAAATGTCAATATACTCTTTTTTGTTAATAAAACGGAATATCAATGGAATATCCCATTTTCTATTCTCATATCATATTAAAAGCCTAGTTGAAATTTTTGAATACCCTTCATGGTTATCATATTCTGTTCACCTCTCACTCTCTAACAACTTTTTCCCCCCCTCACAACCTTCTCCATCTCTTTCACCCGTAATTGACTCCCTTCCTTTCTTCTCCCAGAGCTATAGTAGTAACTGAATCTCATTAGTAATTGGATTGAGTCTCATGTGAAAGTAATTCAATGAAAGAATTTTAAAATATATTAAAAAGACATTTTGGTCTTTTTATGATTGCTCTATCTAGATTAACATTCTCATAATGAGAAGAGCAATATTAGGTCCAGTTTATAAGATTTAGGGATTATGTGTGTAAATGTTGAAGATTCAGGGGCGTGTAAGTAGGGAACAAAAAAAAAATCTTTTTTTTAAAAAAATAAATTATTTGCAATGAAGAGGAGGAATTGGGGGGAGGAAAGGAGAAAGGCCAGAGCAAGATGAGGAATACCCTCTCTGGTTGCAATTTTTTTTGGACATGCCAATATGATGACAAATTGATGCACAGAAAAGTTTAGTAAGGGTATATAAAACAGAAGTTACAGAAGTACTATATAGGTGCCTGTAAGAGATCTTGGCAATGTCGCATGAAGACATCTAAAATACTAACCCTAACTGTACACATAAAGACACCTAAAGTATAACCCTGCCATGTCGCATGAGGAAACCTAAGCACACATGCACACACACGAACACCCATGCCCAACTCATGCTAATTAAATACCTGGGGAAGTCTTTGGCATATGTTAGGATCATTAAAAGATTTGATGCGAATGGATTTAGCACTTGCAAACTTTTCCCAATCTGCCTTAGGGTCCTTTGGTCGTCCTTTGAATCTTGTCAAGTTTTTTGTTGCATAAAATGCAATTTGCATCGTGGTTCTTTGGAAAAAAAAAAAAAAAAAATTGGGATCTAGTTTTTTTTTTTTTTTTTTTTTTTTTTTTTTAGGAATTTCTTGGACAAACACGCAGAAAGTAATTAATTTCAATTTCTGAGAAGATACTATTATGGTGCTACTTAGCCACTATATTTGTGAAGTCAAAATGTATGGTGTGGAGTTCCATATCTTGATACTATACACAGGATTAATGACCAGAGGAGGCAAACATGACTCTTGGTCTCTACCCAAGACCATGTGTGTCTATCACATGATTTGCCTGCTGAATTGTGCCACTGGTGAATCCTGAGAACTTATCAGCTCATAGGGAAACTTTGTTAACACAAATTGTTGGTTTTTTTCTTACTCTTGATAAAGGATATATGCCTAATTTTAACATGTCCAAATTAAGAATATACACCTCTGGTTGGTATTGGTCTCTATATTTTGCATTGTATGTTTATTTTCTATTCATATGGTAACTCTGTTTTACCTGTATTATCTGAGTTGAAAGTTCTATGATCCCACACCCTATAACTTGAATAGGAGAACCAAATGGCAACGCTAACGTATGGTCCCCTAACATGCAGATCAGAGTTTGAAGCAGTTCGAGACCATCAGATCGACATGGAAAACAGGGGTTTCGTGGTAATATTTATCACTTTTGTCTCCGGATGTTTAGCAGCTGTTAAATTGTTTGTTGGTGTATCATTGAGCTTTTTTAAACTACATGATCCTGTAAAGTTTTATAGGACAAGCTATGCTTGGTTTTTCCTGTTGCTGAGCAGTAGCATCATAGCATTTATTCTTGTTGCATAATAATAGGTTAAATGTATTTAATATTAAGATTTTATAGTTGCGGCGAGAGATATTGGCATGAGATGAGAATATTCCTATTAAGCATTTATACTTGATGAGAATATTTTGATTTAAGTAATGGTGCATGAGTTTCTATTTTGATTAAGTAGTGATGCTTAACTATTCAAACATGTTACAAACCGATTATTATTCATTTACTTCTTGGTCCTTTCTATGGGTGTGGGAAGATGGGGGTTTGTTTAAACCCAGATATATAACTTCCACCTTTCTATAATCGTAGGAGTTCAGAGTGAACATTTATAATTCCCTCTAGTTCTTATTGAAATCATCGAGTCTACATCACATGGTGTCGTTATTCAGTTGAGTGCCATGGTGTTAATTCATTGGTCTTAATCAGCAGCTCGGATTGATCTCAGAATTAATTGTTTTTGTTGGAATATGTGGATTGAAATCAGGCAACCGATGACATTTCTAATGCAGTGGTGCATCATGATTGGGAGATTCTAGTAGTTTGATCAATTGCATATCAATGGAAGGCATCAATGATTTGAAGGTGGTAAGATATAGCAATCTCGTACTTGGCATGTAGGATTTTCAACGTAAGGTTTGATATATGGCATGCAGGATCACCAGTTTCGTCCCCGAAGGTGGTCATGGTTTTTGATGCAATGCATAGCATGTTTAATAGTATTGGTTGTTTTAAATAGGAAGTCTACATGATCATCTGTAGGAACATGGTGTAGTGTCTATTGTTTGAGTACAGGGAATGGTGACATGATCATGAGTGCTCAGGATGAGTAGCATGACAGTAACATGCACAAGCTGTTGGGGTGGAGTTGAGCATTTGTAGATTGTTGATGAGGAGGATGGAGGAAAATAATTGTATATAGGTATAATACTGACGATGGGTTGATCCACTAGTTTAGATCGAATCTACACTCAATAAGATTTGTCGAGAATTTGTAGATTGTTTGTGAAGATGGAGAAAAATAATTGTATATATGTATAATGGTGATGCTGAATTGATCTACTAGTTTAGATCGAATATACGCTCAATAAGATTTGTTGAGTAGGATTTGCTAGATAGTCAATGGTTGCAAATCGGCAAGAGCAAAGAAGGAGACCATTAGGTATTGATGAGTCTGTTGCCTCTCTGACACTCAAGTTAGAACTCAAGAACATAATGAAGGCAGAGAGCTATACTTTCTCTGATGTCTAGGATTTCTCAGCAAATATTGAATACCCGGAACTTGTGATAGTATAGGGTATTTATATAAGGACTATATAACCACGAAAGACTAAGATTAAGCGGTTGGACTGTACATAGGAAGCAACTTACTATCTTCCACTAGGTCTTCAGTTTAGTTGCTAAGACTCGTAAGCGTAGTTACTTTTGTTTTTTTTTTTTTTTTTTTGTTGTTCTTTTTTTTTAAAGATAAAACTGCTGGCTTGAGGCCCCTTGCATTCCATTAGCGCGAGTTAATAGAACAATGCAACATAATAAAATACATTATAAATTAAAACAAGCAGAAACAGCCAATGCTATTATGTGAACACTCCACAAAACATGGAAATAGCAGAAGCCTACATCACATTCCAAGTGCTCACTCCTCCTGCTCTTGGTCACCTCTTTGGCGCTCTTTCGGTACCAGACTAATGTCATGCATGTAGTTGTTGTTGTTTAAGAGATGCAAATCCTTTTCCCTATCAAAGAGTTGAGATGTCCAATGAGTAATGTGGAGATAAATACTAATAATACAACAGTTATCGCTATGTGCCGTGTTGTTAAACATTTTATCATTCCTCTCTCTCCAAATATTCCTGCAAATAGCTGCAATCACTAGACCAACTACATCCCATTGCCTCCTATACCCATGGACCCTTGTCCAGACACTAGCATACCCCAACACGTCTAGGCACAATCTAAATAGAGAGGCACACTTTGATCCACACTTTTACTGAGTAAGGGCAGTCTAAAAACAAATGATGCGCATCTTCACAATGACTTTTGCATAGTACACATAACTTAGACCTAACCATCCTCTCTTTTGAAGGTTTTACCAAGTGAGGATAGCATCCATGGCAAGCAACCACATGAAAACACAGACTTTCAGGAGACTTTTCGACCTCCATATAGATTTTGCGTGGGGGAGTCGGTGGAAGGAGACTTTTCGACCTCCATATAGATTTTGCGTGGGGGAGTCGGCTTCCACCGTCTATCACGCATCGATAGGTAGAGCTCTCTGTGAAGAGACCATTGTCACCCATCCTCCACGAGGCCGTATCTTTTGTAGAGTTATCCTGCACGATGTGTTGTAATGCATCTTTGAGTTTTTTTTATGTCTTCTAGTTGCATTATGCTAGTGGGTCTCTCTAAACCCAACTTCCACCTACCCCTACGCTAGTAGTCTCATACTAAGGCATTCTTATCATGCATTAGATTGAAGACCGTGGGAAATAGGTAACATAGGGTGGTTGTTGTACACCAGCAGTTTTGCCAGAATGCAACTCGAGGCACTCTTCTAACTTAGAAGGACACGACATGCCAAAAGAGTAGTTACTTCTGTTGTAAGTCCTTATCTTGGAGAATAAGATGAGATATAAAATCCTTCCCGGTGTTATTGAGGCAACTGTGCACTAGTTACTTTTGTTGCAAGTCCTTATCTTGAAGAATAAGATGAGAGATCAAAATCCCTCTTGGAGTTATTGAGGCAACTGTGCACTAACATTCATAATCATCTAATAATTGAATCTTTCTTTGAACAGTGTCGTAGAAGCTTCTTACAAGACTTTATGATCAGTTGATGTTTCATAGGCGTAACAGAGTTTTGGTTCGATCCTAACTTTCTATCATCGACTCTTAAGAGGAAATCACACCTTGTGTGCGTCTCTGACCTCCTACCTTACTCTTGAGGCAACTCACATGCCAAGGGAGTGATCTCGACCATTTCCTAGGAGCTCACATGTCAAGATCTGAAAAGATCATCTGGTGATACGTGTAAGCGCGTGATTGCGACCTACAATGATCCATCTATGCAGCTTCCATGCCCTGGGCATGACCTTGACCTCTCAGCGGCTCTGTTTTATCTCCGAGGTTGCATCTGATAGATTAGTAGGCCTGACATTAGTGGTGGGTCGCACGTCAAGCCGATACAAGTCAAGGTGGGATACATTGGATCTGCGTCATCTGGTTGAGTACCTGGTATACAATCATCGATCGATTTGATCATGGTTGACCATATATTTAATAGCCTTTGGTTTTGGACAAGATCTCAAGTGGTTCACATGCAACACAAAAGCGAGGAAGCAAGACATCAATAGTCAAGCAGCATAATTTTTATCTGTAATTTTTTTTTTTTTTAAACCCTTCTTCAGGCCCTGAGATCAGTTAACATGAAAGAGGAAACAGATAACTGGCCATGACAAAAAGATGATAGGGTGTCTTATGAGCCTCCACCTGCCAAGGAATCCTACAAGTACTTTGTGAAGGGAAACACCCAAACCCCAACCAAATAGCTTTCACCTCCTCCCCCAACCCCCATACATCATCAAGTCTTTCCTCACATACATTATAACTTGCAAACTTCTGATCGGCCATCAGAAGATAAACCACCTCCCTCTCAGGATGTAATGCTACAAGTACAACCCTTCACTTTGCGCATCGTAATGCTACCACAATGCTTCAACATCCATTCACCTTCTCCTTATCAGGTGACAAGTCATCGTTTTGAGATCGATAGCTCTACTGTTTGATTTAGATACCCTAGAATGTAAGAGTTACCATCAGTGTACCACAATGTGGCAGATAATGTGTTCCAATCGAGTCCCCAACAGAATTCTGCTCAACCAATTGCCAGTTTGAGTTTAGGAGCGCGAGATCAGCTCCCTGGTCATGCCATTAGCAACCTTGAAGTGTTGAGAATGGTTTGGGTCGAATGCTATGAATCAGAGTTGGCTCTTCTTGATGGCTTGGGAAGCAAAACAAATTTCTTTTGTTGCTGGGTTTGCGGACATAGTAAGTCTTGGCAAGCTACACGTAGAAAAAGAGTAGCCGTTGCAGCATATGGTCAAAACTGAATTTGATCTGGAATGGAAGAAATCGAGACTAGCAAACTCCAATCCTCCACCCAAGGTGGAGATGTAAGTCGGCTTGTTTCTAGGTGTGGAGTTCGAATGTTTCTAGGTGTGGAGTTCGAATGTAGTACACGAGAGGGGGTCATATGAAGTTTGTTTCGGAGTTAGTCATTGGAGGTAAGGGTTTGACATGAGCTGCATAACATTTGAATCTATTGAATATCAACAAAACCACCTTGGGGACGTTGGATCGATAAAACTCCAAAGTTTTGGTGAGAGTTATAGAGAAATTATTTTGTATTCTAACGCACATCCGCAGGTTATGCAAAACGGGATTCATTTTATAAAAATCCACTGTTAAAAATTTGTCCGATGGAATTTGAATTTGGATTGTTATGATAGCATATTGAAATTCTTTTCACTACATTAAAACTCCAAAGTTTTTGGAGGTGCAACTCATCTATCATCATTATTTTGTTGAGCTTAGCATCCAAAAAAAAAAGAAGGTGGACGATGAAGTGCAAAGAATTTTACTGCGATCTAAAGCAAAAGTGGAAAAAGTCTGTTTCTTTTTACAAAATATGTGGCTAGATCACTGTTTTGTTTTGCATTGTAGAATAGGATCAATTTCAAGGTTCGAGAAACTTTTTCCAAAGAGGGAAGAAAAAGAGATAGGAAAAAGGAGGTGAGCCGGAGTTTGTTAATTAGGGTATATTGAGAGAGGGAAGGAATTTTGGGTAGGACGGGTACATGTGATCCCTCATTAACATGATTATCAAAGAAATGATGAGCTAGGATGTAGAGTCTGAAAAATTGTAGTTTAGGGGTGTTATGCCGAGGATCCCCAATAGTTGTTTTATGTATTTTATCCTTTTTTATATTATTGCCTTGTACATTTGATGATTTATATGATACCTATACACCCATCTACCCGGACCTAAACTTTATCATACTCAACTTAGACAAGCAACTGCAAAATAAAATCGTAAAGTTTCCAGTCACCCACACGAAGAATGCGCATGACAGGGAGGAAAATCGAACAAAACCTTCAATAAGGAAAACACTGGTATGTATAATTAATCAGCGGGAGGGAGAGCACTATGCATGTGAAAGTCTGGCCTAATTAGGTGCCCGGTAGAGTGTGTCTAGTAATGGAACCTGTAACCTCAACTTGTCCGGGTAAGAAATCTGAGTGAACCACATTTTGAACTGAAGACTAATTTGAAGGATAGTCGGTTTCAGAGATGCAACTGTCTATGAACATGGAACCCCTTAAACCTCAACCTCATCCAGTGGATTCTCTCGGGCTTATGTTGCAATTACTGCCATGACAAATTTCAGCACCCCAAGGCCTACTTCAGAGGGCAATGGATTGCTTGAAGATAGAAAGGAAGCATCTGTTTTAGCTCATAAAAAGGAGAAGGGAAACCAATTAATTAATATTTAGTAGCCCCTCAGTCCTAGTTACAATGATAAATAGTATTCTAACTTCAGCTCCTGCTCAAAACGTTAAACAATAATCTAGGAAATGCAAATCCAACTTGGGCTCTAGTTACAAGCTTCTTCCACTGCTTCGATAGATATTTCAGTCGAGTGGTGTCCAGTGTTATATGGACACGGGAAAGAGGAGTCACATGACTGATAAAGTGTCTAATGCTGCAACTTTTAAGTATTAGGACTGTAGGCAGCAAAAAATAAAAAATAAAAATAAAAATAAAAATGTAATAATCAATTGAAATAAGAGAGCAAGATGCCCGCACCCGGGAGAACACATCCAGATGCGCACCTAGGGGGTGCGCACCGAGGAGCGCACCTAGGGGGTGCGCACCGAGGAGCGCACTGAGGAGTACATGCTTTCCAGATAAGGGCATTTCATGCCCAGGAGCACGTGCATACCTGGCATGTACGCACCACCTAAGCACGCGCAACCTAAAAGCACACCTATAGGCGTGTGTCGAGGAGCATGTACTAGCGCGGCATGGAGCATGCACCGAGGAGTGCATGTTTTCTAGACGAGCGCATCCGATGCCTACGAGAGCGTGCGCATCCCCCACACGAGCACGCCTACCGGGCGCATGCAACTAGGAGCGCACCAAGGGGTGGGCACTGAGGAACATGCTCCTGTGCGCCGAGGAGCACACACCGAGGAGTGCACGCCTTCCAGATGAGCACATCCTATGACCAGGAGAGTGCGCCAAGTGCATCGCACCCATGGCAGTGCATGCCTAGGTGCACAATGCCTAGGGGAGCGCTCCCAAGTGCGCGCACCCCTAGGGCTGCACGTGCACCTGGAGCCGTGTGCGCTTGGGGTTGCCTACGTGCTTAGGTGCGCTTGCGCCAGCGTGCGTCCAGGCGCCTCATGCGCTCCAAAGTTTCGCTTTGCATGCAGAGTCTATGATAACGATTTCGAAGAATCTGTTACAACTTTCTACAATACGATCTCCGATTATAGAGGAATTTTGGGGAACGTTACGTTCCAAGAAGCTATAAATAGCCATATCTCTCAACAGAGAAAACACACAGACTGAGATAGAAGAGAACACATAGAGAGAGAACAGAGAAGCAAAAGTTACTATGCTTTAAGAGTTCAACTTCTCCTCCAGCTGTGCTTGGTTCTACAGAGTCGGTTTCCATTGGATCGTCAACGGAAGACCGCAGTATCCTTCGACTGCTATCCAAGAACTCACAAAATAAAAAGGAAATAGAGTTATCTCTTTTCCTACCCCTATAATTTGGATCAAAAACTGTAATTTTCTTTTTAATTTGGTGTAATTTCTATTAAAGGCAATGGAAATGAATTGCCAGAATTCAGGCATACAGGAGTTGGTGACCACAATGAGATCCTCTTTTTTCACAAAAGATAACGTGGTAGCGCAGTTCGATGAAAAACTGATTGGATTGGTGGTTGAGACTCTGGTCGTTGAGTTTGACTAGCAGAAGTATGAAGAATACATTTCCTCCGGTTCTTCTGGATAGAAACCCGCAAGGCGTTATTGCCGAGTGACAGCTGAAAAATATGAGGTGTTATCACCTATTGATAATGACAAAGTGTTATCGCCTGTCAAAAAATATAAAGCGTTATCGCCTATTAACAAAGAGAAGACTTCATCGTCTGTTGATAAATATGAGATCGTCTCTTAACAAAGATACGACGTCATTGCCTATCAACAACGAGGCTCGCATTAACCGTGGATCCATTGTCACACAGTCGTCTCTTGATGACCGTTATACTGAAAAGAACATGGCCAAACCAAGCTCAACCTTGACGCGGTCGTAGAAAAGAAACCAACTCTGTCGAAGAAGAAACAACGCCCAACAGGCACGCCTCAATATGACAAAAGAGGCTCCTGTTGAGAACAGACGGTCTGAAGCGCCTGCATGCGGAGAACTCCAAGCGTAAAACTTTGTATGCAACATAATCGAGCGCGGGTGCAGCAGAACCAAGCGCGCACCTGCAGGCATGCCCGCAGAGTGCACGCATTTGTGCATGCTTGCAAGCACATGAAGAGATCATGTGTGCACACGGAGTGCACGCCTCTTCTACGCATGACCTTCGCACGCTTCTTTAGGTGTGCATGCTGAACGTGTGCCTCCGTGCTTCTGTTTAGTTGTGCATGCTCAGCATGCTCTTCCGCTCCATCTTCCCTGCGCAGATCATGAAGCGCAGCATCTCCCTTGCACAGATAATGAGGTGTACTCTTTCGAGCGCAGTAGTAGAGGTGCATGCTCCATGTGCTCCTTAGCAATGGTCTTTAAAGTGCGCTCCAGAGTATCTTGGGCCTGCACAAATTCACAGGCCAGCGTGCGCTAAAAGATTTAATAGAAGATTTTCAAACTATTCTACTCATACTATTGAATTTTTAGTTAATTCTGATTTAATTCAAACTAATCAATTCCATGGGAGTAATCCTCTATGTATCAAACATAATTTGGGATGTAAGCGTATGCCTTACGAATGAATGGGGACACTTCTCAAGATTTAAAAGAATACTTGACTCAAAAGAGAAGTGCAACACAACATGCTCCTCAGTGTCAGTATGAAAACTAATGTTGACCATCTTAATAAGTTATAATTGCATGTTGAAGCCATTTGTTTTTTATTGAATTAATGATCCAAAAAGAAGGGGTCATTCAAGAAAGTTGTACTCCATAACTGATTTGCTTACTGCCACATCCAACATGGTTAGCAAGGGTAAACAAGTTAGAAAAAGTGATTCTTTGAACTCTGAGTTCACTCCAAGATTAAAAAGAGTGTTTATTGAACTAGAGGATGTATATATCAACACACTCGAATTAAGAAGGGAGTCGCTACACCGTTGGATTATAAATGTTTGGTTGGGGGATCTAACGATGAAGAAGATACGCACTCTGCCATTGTGTCATCATTTTCTTCTATCTCAATTAAAGATTCGGAGGCTATTGCAAACATGGCCGTTCTTCTTTATGAAGTCTCGAAGAGACTAGAGAAACAAGAACAGCGACTCAAACAAGAAGATTCCATTGAAGAGATGAAATAAGTCTTGATCGAATTTTTGGCTCGTACCAAGAAAGGTCAATCCTTGCCATCTACATTCAATTGACAAGAGGGAAAATATGTGAATGAGAATGAAGAAAACAAAGATGAACATAAGGAGCCATCTCATCACTCTGATAAAGAAGAGATGATGAGGTTCATTATCAACCCTCACGCTGAGAAGATGGAGAAGACGAAGAGTCAATTGCAAGCACTTCTCTATCGAAAAGAGCTTCAAGAAGTTGGGATTGTGCATGCTATCCCATAGAGTGGGAACCCATGCCTTATCCCTTGAATTACAAACCGTTAAATGTTCAGTCATTTGACGGCAAAGGCTCTCCGCAACAACATATCTTCTATTATTTGTCACAAATAGGATATTTAATAGGGCATGATTCGACTCTTACCAAGACATTTGCAAGTACTTTACAAGGACCCACATTTACTTCGTTCATGCAGTTGCCCCAAAGAACCATAAAATCATGGGCTGATGTAGAATAAGAGTTTTTAGCCCAATTTTTTGAGGATGAAACTGAAGTGTCTATGCCATTTTTGCTAGCAACAAAGCGAGGAGAAGGTGAGATAGTTAAAACTTTCATCGAATGATTCCAAGAGCACTTCGTGTGATGTCCGCATGGTATGATGTAGGAGACTCTCATGGAGACCTGTAGATATAGTTTATTGACTAATGTTCTGATTAAGATGGTTTCAGTCGAATCCAAATCTTGAAGAGACTTACTCAAGTAAGGTGAGCAAGTTGAAGACATACTCCAACATCTTGAAGAGCAGAGATCTGCGAGAAGAGGCACGACAAGTAAAGCCCCACCCCAATCTTCCTGCTCCAAAGGGAAAGATACAACGACAATGAATATCGCACCGAAGCCAAAAGGAGCAACGGTCAAGAATAGCTTTGTAAGACCATCCAGACCTCAGAAGCAATATTCACTTAATGATGAACACACTACTACAATATTCAATTTGCTCATCCAATGCAACATGATTAAGTTGTCAGAGAGAAAGAGGCCTGAAGAAATCAAAAAACTAATGATCCGAACTACTATATATATCACCAGATCATAAGTCACCCTACTAAGGATTGCTATATCCTTAAGGATAAGATTGACGTACTGATCGAGGCTGGGGTAATTCAGCTACAAGCCCAAAAAAAGAGGGTTACTGCCAACATGACTACATTTCAAATGGGTTCCTTAGAAGTTCTGCTTGAAGCCACGCCCATTCCAAAAGGTGAGCTTAGGGCGGTCAATTATGACCCCTATGGCCTGTGGAAGAAAGGGCCAGCTATTTTCTCTACTCAGTAGCAAGAGGTCCTTTGGGTGCATCCAGACCTTCTTAAAGATGAACAGTGGATAACAGTAGTGTCCAAGAAAAATCTAAAATGAAGGGGAGACAGCATACATGCAACACTATCTTAGCTATACTCGAGAAGGACCCTTATGATGGGGCCCAGCTAATGGACTCTGAAACAGAGACAAAGGCTCTAGAAGTAGAGTATGAAGTTGTGCCTCTTGCAGGCAGTCGATCCGAAATACCATATCTTAATATTATGGGAGTGCGGACATTGGCCCCTTTAAGTCATTAGAGGAGACTAACAAGAAATCAGCCAAGCGGCATTCTGATAAAGGGAAGTAGAAAGAGCTCTGGTACAATCGAGCTCTACGGAAGGATGCTACTGAAGAGTTGAACTCATCATTTCAGTTTGATGTTCTAGCCAACTAACAAATATACTAGTAAGAATAACTCCATACGAGTTGTTGTACTTGTTCAAAGGTGCAAGATATGTTCTAAGGGAAGCTTTAGCAGACTGAAGTTTTCCTAGCTCATCTTTCGAAAGAGTCTGAGGAGGCATGCCCACACTACAACTTGGTAGCAAGGCACACTCCTTATATCACATTTACGCCAAAGGACATGTAGCTAAAGAACATCAAATGCAATAGATCACTGTACTATACGTGGTATTTTGGTTCCATGGAGGTGAGTCGGATCCAGGTAAATTGAGGGTTCGCCTTAAGCATTGTGCCATGAAGGCTTATGCAGTTCCTTGGGATCCTTCTCCATAGATTGACTCTAACTAATACTACTATTTTTGGTTTTAATGCCACTAGTAGTCATCCTTTGGGGAAGATCAGGCTGAGATGCCAGATTGGAGATCTGAAAAGCAAGGTAATGTGCTATGTTATTAATGTAGACACTTCATACAATCTCCTTCTAGGGCGACCGTAGATTTATACCAACATGGTTGTCCCATCCACCCTGCTCCAATTCATGAAATACGTGGATAAAGATGGAGAGATATGCATTTTGATTGCTAAGAAGCAACCATTCAAGGAGGTTGAAAATTACTCTACTGATGCCCTCTTGTATGCTGAAAATGTTGAAGTTGTTCCTGCCACTGCATAACAAGTATGATAGTGGTAAAGAGACAGACATTGAATTTAAGGCAGTTATTGCTAAAGATGAATATAAATCTCTTCTAATAAACCTCAAAGGCTTAGATGTTAAAGACACCGCTTATGACGCGGATGAGTGGGTGATTAATGTGAATCTCAAATTTGCTTACTTGTATGATGTTATTACTGACTCTATGCCATCAACTACTAGTACTAATGCTAGTAGTCTCTCATACTTTGAAGCTCTAGCAACTATGCACATGCGAATTAGGTCATCAATGACACCACAATCAAGCATTGATAATGCTGATAGGACAGTGTCTAAAATGCTTGCCCGCGGGGTCAATCAAAACCCATTCTCTTCTGAAGGGTTCAATCATGTGTGGCCCTGTACAATGATAGTGAGGTTGAAGATCAGGAAGCCCCATAGTTCTATCATTACAGATCAAAATTATTCTGAATGATGGAGAAAATGGGACATGACTTCTTCCGAAGTCCATGATTAAATCTCAACAAAAGACGTCAAAGCCTTCTTCGCTCATTCGTGCATGAAGGGAAAGAATTCGATTATTATCAAAAAAACTGACAAGGGGTTGGGATATGTCACAATGCCTTATCCTTCGGATATAAATGATATAATCTGCTAGAATACAGAGAACTCCGATTGGAACAAGACATCAGTCTGGGGGCACTAGCTAAAGAGTTAGCTTCGAACATGACATCTGCTAGTCTAAATCTAGACGAAAATGATGACCTGATTTTTTCCCAAGATGAAGCATTAGTTAAACATCTTAGCGCCTAATGCAACATGCGCTTTGAGCAGTACGAACCGCTTACCATAGATAAGGTAGTGCTAATGAACATGGGTGTTGAAGCTATTCTAAGTCTATATTCATATGTATGAGTTTGTCTTCTAATGAAAGAGAAGACCTTATAACTCTTATCTGAGAGTATATCGACGTCTTTGCCTGAACCTACGAAGACATGTCAGGCTTAAATCCTCAAATTGTCATGCATCGACTTAATAGTAAGCCAGACACAAAACTAGTGAAGCAATATTAAAGAAGATTCCATCCAGGGTGAATGGAATCGATCGAGGATAAAGTTAAGAAACTTATACAATCTGGCTTCATTTTGGATGAACAACACCCTAATTAGGTAGCAAATATTGTTCTAGTTCCCAAAAAGTATAGAAAGATTCGAATTTGCATCGACTTTCAAGATCTGAATGCAGCATGCCCCCAAAGACGAATTTTTGCTTTTAATAATGGATGTAATGATTGAAAACACTTGCGGGTTCAAAAGAATGTCTTTTATGGACGGATTCTCTGAGTACAATCAAATCAAGATGTACTCTAAAAATGAGAAACACATGTCGTTCAGAACACTGTTAGATGTGTACTATTATAAGGTCATGCCGTTCAGCTTAAAGAAAGCTGTGCTACATATCAAGGTGCTTTGAGCACAATTTTCTGCGAACATCTCCATAAAACGGTAGAGTGCTATGTGGATGACCTTGCTATCAAGAGTCGCAACAAAGACAAATCATCTCCAAGATCTGAAAACGATGTTTGACATTATGAGAAAACACTAGTTAAAAAAGAATTGACTATGTCTTTCCTTAGCGTCTCTAGTGGTAAATTTCTTGGATTCGTTGTCACATCCAAAGGTATCCACTTAGACATAGAAACAGTGAAAGTGATTCAAGAGATGAAGCTACCAAAAAACCTCAAAGAACTTAGAGGGTTATAAGAAAGACTAACATACATTAAGAGATTTATAGCTAAACTTTCGGGATAATGTCAACCATTCTCAAGACTAATAAAGAAGGGGGTATCATTTGTTTATGATGAAGCTTACCAACAGGCTTTTGAGGACCTCAAAAAAAATATCTCATGAAACCTCCGGTGCTGGCAGCCTTTGTATCAGGAAAGTCGTTCTTGATATATGTACGGACAGTGGACCATTCATTTGGTGCTTTGTTTGCCCAGATCAATAGGTTAGGCTAAGAGCAAGCCATTTACTACCTTAGCATAACTATAGTAGGTGCTAAACACTGGTATACTTCGATAGAAAAAAAATGTTTGGCCATAATATTCGTAGTTCAAAAAATGCGACACTACACTTTATTGAGCTAGACAATTCATGTAATTTTGTGGGTAAATCCTCTGAGATTATCTATGACCAAACATGGGTCACACAAATGCAGTTAGCCAAATGGTCAATCCTTTTATCACAGTATGATATGCAATTTATATCGTAAAAGCAATCAAGGGACAAGCTATTGCTGATTTTCGAGTGGAACATCTTGTCTCAAAATCCTCTAAGCTTTATGAGGATATTCCAGACGAAATGATAGAAGTCAACATGACCTCCAAAGAAGCAGTTTGGCTGGTATTTTTTGACGGAGCGGCTCGAGAAACCTTTGTCGGAGTGGGGGTAGTCCTAATATTCCTACACAACTATATAATTCTCCGAAGATACTCACTCAGCCCTATTCTGACAATGTGTCTGAATATAATGCATTGTTAATGGGATTTCAAATCACATGGCAGCTAGAAATTCAGTGTTTGAAAGTTTATGGGGATTCCATACTCGTAGTAAATCAAGTAAGAGGAGAATATAAAGTCAAATACGAAGATATCCTACTTTACTATCAGACGATAATTAAAATCTCTAACTTATTCAAGGAGTTTTACATTGATTATATGTCATTGCATGAAAATATATACACTGATGCCTTGACTTCCCTCACAACCATATTAGCGCTTCCTGCTAAATCCAGCAAAGGCATTGCAATTAGAAGTCGCAAGCTTCCCAAAGAAATTCTTGAGGCAAATGAAGCCCATGAGGGATAAACTTTATGCGAACCCGGTCAAGAATAACGAGACCCGTAGAACAAAAGGAAAATCCAAGAACGTTCTCGATCAGGTTTGGCTGGGAGATCTCGACCAGTTGCTTCAACAAAAAACAAGAATCTCAGTATAATTGACCTCAACCCGTTGTTTAATGCGAAGGAAGAACCTTGGTATAAGGTAGACGCCACAAACGGTAGTGGTAAGCCGTTTGAAAAGTCAATGATGAACGCCACGGAAGAATTCCGATAAGTTCGAATAGTCCTTCAAAGAACCAAAGAGAATAAACTCACCAATTATCTGTAAACTGTATCACTTCAATTCCATTAGACGCCTATTTATAGGCTAAAAAAAATACAAGGAAAGTTTAAGAAATAGAAACAAAATAAAAGGAAACAATTAGCCCTTTAATTTGGCTGATCAATACAAGAAAAGTTCTAGAAATATAAACAAAATAAAAAAAACAATCAGCCCCTTAATTTGGCTAATCAATATAAGGAAAGTTCTAGAAATAAAACAAAAGAAAACAATCAGTTTTGACCGGTTTCTTTTACTAGTTGAATCATATTGATGCATCTTTGTTGAACACGTGAACCATCCTCAATGGGCCTCCATGAATTTACTTGAGCCTAAATCTCTTGAATCAGCCCTTTAAGTGTATTTTTGAACTTTTTTTCTCGTGCTCTAGTAACCGGCCTAGTTGGAACTTGAACTGGATCCTTTGTAATCATGTCATTATTTGCATCATTCCCCTCCTCTTGAAAAGAATTTGCCCTCAAATCATCACCGTTGGGCTGTACTCTGGATTTAGTTTGCCTACATGTGATACAACTGCCACAAATTCGCTCATCATCTCATTTCATGTGTGGCCAATAGAAGTGTTCCTGCAAAATAGCTGATGCGAACCCCGTCAAGAATAACGAGACCCGTAGAAAAATCCAAGAACGTCCTCGATCAGGTTTGGATAGAAGATCTCGACCCGTTGCTTCAACAAAAAACAAAAACCTCGGTATAATTGACCTCAACCCGTTGTTTAATGAGAAGAAAGAACCTTGGTATAAGGTAGACGCCACAAACGGTAGTGGTAAACCGTTTGATAAGTCGATGATAAACTCCACGGAAGAATTCCGATAAGTTCGAATAGTCTTTCAAAGAACCAAAAAGAATAAACTCACCAATTATCTGTAAATTGTATCCCTTCTATTCTATTAGATGCCTATTTATAGGCTAAAAAAATATAAGGAAAGTTCCTACAAGAAAAGTTCAAGAAATAGAAACAAAACAAAAAGAAACAATTAGCCCCTTAATTTAGCTGATCAATACAAGAAAAGTTCTACAAATAGAAACAAAATAAAAAGAAACAATCAGCCCCTTAATTTGGCTGATCAATACAAAGAAAGTTCTAGAAATAAAATAAAAGGAAACAATCAGTTTTGACCAGTTTCTTCTACTAGTTGAATCATGTTGATGTATCTTAATTGAACACGTGAACCATCCTCAATGGACCTCCACGAATTTGCTTGAGCCCAAACCTCTTGAATCAGCCCATTAAGTGCATGTTTGAACTTTTTTTCTCGTGCTCTAGTAACCGGCCTTGTTGGAACTTGAACTGGATCGTTTGTAGTCATGTCATTATTTGCATCAAAACTTTGAGTCCAAAGATTGGCAATTCATCTTCATCGACCTCGTACTCTACAAGATATTGCTGAAGGATCCCAAAGAAGCCACCAAAGTAAAGAAAGATGCGGAAAAGTTTTATTATAATACCGAGCTAGACACTTTATATCAGAAAATACCAAGTTTTACTTTGATGCTTATCACAACAAGAAGCACAAGAAGTACTCAAAGAAGCGCATGACGGGGCCTACAGTACTCACCAGCCGGGACCAAAATTAGGAGACCAGATAAAAAGAATTGGTTTATACTAACCGATGATAGAAGATACTATAGATATGAGAAGAGATGTCATACCTTCTACGTGCATGCGAACTACATATATCAACTCCAGAGCACCTACATCCAACTGTGATCACTTGGCCATTCGAGACATGGGGATGAATATTATTGGCCCTACCACTCCATCTTCTCATAGATATCGGTTCATACTAAGTATAACTGATTACTTCTCAAAGTGGGCAGAACTATCCCTTTAAGAGAAGTGAAAATGGAAAATGTGATCAAGTTTATCAAACACCACGTAATTTACCGCTTTGGTGTTCCTAGACGAATCATTAGTGACAATGAACCTCAATTTACTAGTAGGGCCTACATCAAATTATATGATAAATTCAGAATACAGAATGTATTTTCATTTCCATACAACCTGCTCACTAATAGCCAAGCAGAAGCATTCAACAAAGCTATCGTGAAACTTCTGCAGAAATTCGTCGCAACAAGTCAGCGTGACTGGGATTAAAAATTGGGAGCTTATCTATGGCTTATTACAAAATGGTAAAAACACCGGCAAGAGCCACACTATTCTCATTGGTATATGTATCTAAGGTCGTCTTACCTATGGAAATCTAGATTCCTCCCCTTTGGGTGGCATTAGCAATAAAAATGACCACTGAAGAAAAACGCAAATAATGACTACGAGAATTAGGAGCATTGAATGAAAAGTGCTTAAAAGCTCAATAACAAATAGAGCTTTATCAAACATTAATATCTTGAACCTTTAGCAAGAAAGTGAAAGGATGAACTTTTAAAGAAGATGACCTGGTCTTAGCAGTCAAACGACCAATAGTCAAAACACATAAGACTAAAGAAAAATTCCAACTAAAATGGGAAGTTCCATTTATAGTAGAGACGGTCTACTCAAATAGCGCATACCGCTTGATCAATCAACACGATGATCGGATGATGATGCCAATTAATGAATTAAGTCATCTGACATCATCTTCAACATAGCGAATGAAGAAACACTGACTCACTGTTAAAGTGAAGCTCCACGCCCCCAACTAGAGGTGACAGACGAAAATGAATGTTACGTCTCTATGACTAAGGATAGAGGAAAGTTTGACATATAAATCCAAACGAAATCCTCGCCAATCTCATCATGCTAAGGGAAATTGCATGGCTAACCCAATGCAAATGGTGATTGATAAAGATAAATCAAATCCATTGATAGCTAGGCGTTTGCTAAAAATCCCACGATAAATCCATCACAACAATATCTCTATTCGATTATAAGGACACATTACTATCCAAAGCTGCAAAAGCAAAGCGAAGATAAAAAGTTTGACATGTAAGCCTAAATGAAATCCTCGATAACTCATACTGAGGGAAATAGCATGACTAGTCCAATGCAAGTAGCGATTAGTAAAGCCAAACTAAATTCGTTGATAGGTGAGGATTTGCTAAAAATCCTTACAATGTTAAGCATTCTTGCCATGTTAAGTTTTCACATCTAATAAGGAAGAATTTAATTTTTCATTATTGTTTATGAAATCAAATTTGATTTGGATTTCATAAACTCTTAGCTATCACATTTTGAACCACTAAATAGCTCAAGCTTAATGTAGCTAGGGTAAGTTAGCACAACACCTCTACCCAACATGCATTCCTAATTTGGTTAAAAAAATTAAGCTGAGTCAGGAATTCAATTCGAAAATTAAAAAAAGAAGAATCTTTCGAAACATAACAATAATAAAGTTATTAAAAAGTCTAAATAATGATTTTATTCAAAAGAAACTATGCGGTAGCACACGAGAAAGATCTGCCTCTTATTACAAATAAAAAATAATAAATAATAAAATAAAATAAAAATGAAAATGAGTTATTCCTGAGACAAAATTCTCATGGAATCCTTCATATCCTTCAATTGTTTTTGGATACGATCTCTGATTGTTGATAAGGCCTTCCTGTGTAGATCCTCTTCACCCACTGGGGATTGCTATGTTGCGTTGGCCTTCGCTTCTTACAGCTCCTTGGTGCCAGCTGTAATATCATGTTGGATCTGCTCCTTTTGTCGTGTGAGCTTAGATGCCTTGTTAGATAGTGCTTGAAGTTTAAGTTCAAAATCAACAATCCTAGTTTGAACTTCAACAATAATCTCTCAAGCATGGAGTATTGAAGTTTGGTGAGATTCAGCATCACGCTCGATCTCAGCCAAATCTTGGGTTATCTTCTCCAAAGAAGCCTAGAGTTCTGCAACTTGCTGGGCTTGGTACTCTACATGTTGCTACAATTCAGCCTGGAGAGCCAAGCTTTGGGCTTGTAAGTGAGCCACCTTCATTTGTCATAGCTGTAAAATGGGCCTGATGTAAGTTATTGAGCAATGGCAGTTGGGTCTGTAGCTCGTCCGATCGAGCTCTGTATGGAGCTGCTCGCGTGGCACTCCCGTCCTGACAATATTGTCAGGTAATTTACAATCAAAGAATGGACACTTTCTAGATAATCCTCTCTGTTGATGATCTCCTCGATGCATTCACAAAAGATTCCAAGGAAGTCTCCAATGCAACGACTAATGAGTCTCGCACTAAGACTAGAGGTCGGATTTCATTTTGGTCTTGTAGAAATTGTTGGGGGAGGATGTGCAGGTGCTGGAATAATGACAGGAGGTGTTGGTACTATTGATGATGATTACTATTGATGATGATTTCTGTTGTCGAGACCGCTGATATTATTAACGTCAATGTCGCGGCAATGAGTGTTGGTGATAGTGTGATAGAGGATGCTGAAATCATGTATGTTGGTTGAGAAGGACTTTCTACATTTATAGACTCTGATGAAGCTTAAAAGAGAATACTAAGGACGCATTAACATCCCCTCCCATTGTTATAAATAAACTGGTTAGATATCATAAAGGTGTTTGGAATATAGCAATAGAGGTAAAAACATGCAAATACCTATTGAAAGAGTAGCATTGTCTGCAACTGTGGGGATAGAACTAGCTCCTTCGGGCAACTTCACCTCCAAAACCTTTGGGTGCTAGTCGGAAATTTTGTCCGCGTCTGGTCGGGGAAAATAATCATTTTCAAATTCTTTCTCGGAATCGGCACTACCAAGGTTAAAAACTGCGCCACTTATGCCAGAGTAATTTGTTGGTTCCACAGAATCTGATTTGGCCGTCGAGGAGGCATAAGTCCCTGAAGTTCCGCCACCTGAAATGCAAGCAAATAGAAATTAATGGCCAACAGGAAAAGAAAAGAGTCGAAATGATCTTAAAATAAAATGCTTCCCCAAAGAGGCTAATCTAGTGGTTGGACTTGGCAACATAGTTCCACTTGAAGGTGAGAGAAAGTCTTCTCTTGTGGCATCCTCTAGAACAGTCCTGGTCGCCTCTGTAACTCCTATAGCTTCAGCAGTTGCTTCATCTCCATCAATATTGATGATTTGGGGAGCTGCGTTGTTAGCTACGGGTACTCCAAGTGTAGAGGAAGTTTCAGAGCCAACCATCCCAACTACGTTATTAGGTTAGGCCACCATAGGTACTATATTTGGTGCAATGGCTTGGAAGGTTGCAGCCTACAGGAGTTTCCCTGGCCTAATCATAGGTTGTTCAAATACTGAGGTGATAGCAGGAGGTTGAAGTTTCTTTCTTTTTCTCTGTAGAAGATTGGCCATCTTAGGCTTTGAACATTTCAAGCCAGATGTGTTTTAGAAGGTGAGGCGGAAGCAGTAGCATCATCTTGTTCGCTTCCTTCATCATCCTCAGAATCAAGGGAAGTGGCTATAGATTAGAACTCATCCAAGCCCTTTTTAAGACCCTTTTTAGATGACTTGTAAAATACTTCGATATTTCTCAAGAAGGAATGATTCACCTGATAACTTTAGGGAATAATATCAATAAGGTGATACCAATTGCGGAACCCCATTGGTGCATAGTGAGATGGCAATCAACCCAGAAGAATGAATATGATCTTTGTACACGCTACTACAAAATGATACCATCCTTGCTCCCCTTCAAAAAGATTTCCATCACAACGGAGATAAGAATTTGGATTGCAAGCGTATAGTTGGTCATATCTAAATTGGTGCACAAAACGGCTGGGCGAGTATAGCTCCATAAAACAAACACCATCCTGGCGGAAGATTAGATGGCCCAAATGATTATTGATAAGTCACTAGAAGCAACCTGATGGTAGAGTTGTAAAACCGTTGTTCCCTAGTTTGTCTTCTAACTTGTTACTATAATTCCCTCTGGGTAACTGAGGATAGTAGCGATAGATATGGTAATTTTGGTGGCATCCAACAATTCGTCGAATCGTGGCCACGTACATTCCATTTCAAGTGCTATTCTCAAAGTGTAGCACATATGGAGTAGCACAATCAATAAGGTTTGGAGGGGTGGTCATTAATTATGGACGATGCAGTACATACCAATCCATCAGGTCTGTGTATGGCAAGTCAATTCACAAACTAGGCATTTTAAAGGTGTGTTGATGAAACTTCCTGGTAGCAAGGTCATCTGCCATAACGAAGAAGATCCGCGTCTCTGAAGCAAAGAAAAGAGTATAACGTGATACTTATACAAAGCGACCAAAGCATGGACGTTTAATCAGAAGGAGTCCCAAGTCCAAAGCCTAGTATCTGCGTTCTAGTTGAATAATTAACTAAAATTTGAAATTCACATTTCGACTACATTTGAAAATATCTATGAACCTGAAGCTTAAGATTCACACCCCAAGTCTATGTTAAAAAAGATCCGCGAACCTAAGGCTCAAGATTCGCAACCCAGTTATAACAGGGAGAGCCGCAAATCTAAAGTCTGAGATTCGCGATGTCAGTTACAGCTTTTGGGCGATTTAATACAAATTCACCAAACCAGAAGGAGGAAAGTTACTGCTCCGATCGTGGGAGCTAACGGCTGAACGAATATGTCGGTACTACTCGAATCGTGGGAGCTAACTGCTGAACGAATATGTCGGCACTACTCGGCTCGTGGGGCTAATTACTGAATGAGTATATCGGCACTACTACCTCGGAATCCTTATAAGAAAAAGGGGAGAGGAATTCAAGAAGGGGGACCAACCAAAGATTTTGTGCAGAGTGTCAACGGAGATCAAGATCGTCCTCCATAGCTACCCTCGAACCCAGCCTTAAATAAAGAGGAAGTCAACCTTCCTCATCTTCTGTAAACAGAAAACGTTGAAGTTGTAATCTCTTTATTGAAATATCCAATAAAGAAATTTATTTTGCAATCTTTATGGCGAATAGAAGATTGGCGACTCCGCTGGAGACCCAATCACTTTTGGTGATATGGTGGTAGCTCAATCTGATAGAATTCCGGTTGGCAATATGGTCGACTCGCTCACCATCGAGGTAGACCAAGAGAAATACGAAGGATTCCTTTCCTCTGGCTACGGGAGCCCTAAGTCCTTACAGAAATGTTGTAAGGTTTCCATCAACTCGACCTTCAAAGAGGTCTCAAAGACAGCAGTCCAAGAAAAGGACTCTACAGACCAATCCAGTCTAAAAAGAAGCTCCTCTCCTTCACCAACATTAGACTCAGGGTCAGCTCCTGCTGAGACCCATGATCTTCTTAGAAAAATGGATCAGGATCCCCATGATAATAAGGAAAAACGACCATTGTTCGTTGATCTGAAAAATGATGCGGAGAAGGAGGTTCCTCTCACTCGTACAATGAGAAGAAACCTGAGGAAAATCAAGCCTCGTGCTCTCCGTAGGGCTATCCAGCAATAGCAAACCATTGAACCACCACCACAAAAGCCCGCCGTACAAGTATGAAGGCCAAAGCACGAAAGTGTGGTTTCAGAAAGAAAGAAGAACCAAGATGCAGAAGAGTATACTCGCGTTTCTTATAGTAAACAGCGTACACCTACCAGATTTATTTATGATTATAAATGCGGAGTCTACATTTGCGTTCCTATTACTAGATGAGAATCCCATCCTCATGCCCCAAGAGGAAAATGTGATTTCTATGATCACGTTCTTAAAAGTGGGCGCGAATCTCAATTCACGAAACAACTGGAAAACATGATCTAAAAAAGCTTGTTTCTAAAGAAGAATCTACTTCCAAGGCAGAAGTCCCTTTTGTTCCGGTTAAAGTGAAGTTCGCTCCAGAGATCTTTAAGGAGATAGAGACTCCTAAAATATCTTTTGGGGTTCATGTCACCACCATTGATCAGGAGGGTTCTAATACAAAAGATTTTAGGGAATTTCTTAATAAAAAGAGAGAAGAATCCCAAGCATCTCAGTGTCATTGTGAACAACTGATCAATGCAGTGCTATCACACTGTCATTGCGCGGCTACTGCTCCTGCTAGACAGTCGGTTTTTAATCGACTATCTTCGTCCCAACTTTCAAAGAGAAGAAGACGTAACAAGCAAGAGTTTTTTGAATCTGAGTATCCCGAAATGTCATTTAATATGATAAATTTTGGAGAGAGAAAGAAGAAAAAGAAAACGAAGAAAACTTCTAAGAAAGAAACTTTTGATTCTGAACACTCCTCAGGCCAGAAGAGTGTTCTGTGAGGAACGAGGTGTTTTTCAAAACACTCGACTTAGAAGGGAGTTGCAATCCCAATGGACTACAGACAGATAGCTGGAGTCTCTTCTGATGAAGAAGACATAGCCCAATCAATCATGGCCGAATCGCATACGTCTGATTCATTCCATGAAGAATCCACCTCCACGTACAAGGCACAAACCAGTACTCCGAAGGAATTCATGTGAAGGACGGATGAACAAGATAGAAGCATTCAACAATAGCAAAATACCATTAGCGAGATCAAAAACATGCTACATGTTTTTGCTAGAATTGGAGAAGATGAGAATAAAGAATACAGGAGGTTCTTCTTCAGAGACTCTACCTTATGACCCAAAAACTGACAAATGAAAGAATGTGGAAGGAGAAGGTTACATTTCCCATATAAATGAGAACGAAGATAATGAAGGTCATCATGAAGATGAAGATAATCTCTCTATGCATTCTCATCATCAAGGAAGAACCCAAAATCAAGAAAGGAATGCAAGTACAGTGTGGATGGAGAGTTTTCAAAATCAATTGAATACTCTCATGCATAAGAACGATTTGCAGGAGTTGGGCGTTATAAGGCCATATCCGGTGGAATGGAAATGTGTGTCATTCCCAGAGAATTACAAACCAGTGAAGCTCAAGTTATTCGATGGTAAAGAGTCACCTAACCAACACCTTTACTACTTTAAGTCTCAGATTGGGCATTTGACTGGAAATGACCCAATTATTACACAAGTATTTGTTAGCACCTTAACAGGGCTAGCATTTGAATGGTTCCGGAGATTAGAACTATGAACCATCAACTCGTCGAATGACATGGAGAAAGCCTTTTTGACAAGGTTTTATGAGGATGATATGCAAGTTTCAATGCCAATTAGCTACCAAGCAGAGAAAAGGAGAATCAGTTCGGGACTATATAAAAAGATTCAGAAATGATTCTCTCAGATGTCCGCACGGAATGTCAGAGAAGACCCTGGTAGAAACCTGTCGACATAATCTCTCGACTAAGATTCTAACTAGAATGGGAGCCATAAAGTCCTCAACCTAGAAAGATCTCGCGTTACAAGTTGAAGAAGCTGAAGAGATAACACAAAAACTCAAAGAGGAAGAAAAAGGAGGAGAAAGACAAAGACAAAGTAACAGTTATAGGTCTCAATACAAGGGACATAAAGAGAAAGAAACAATAGTGACTGATACTCCGCAGTCAACAAAGCCTCCTCCAAAAACTACTCCTCAATCGTGGTTCCCTAAAAAACAGTATGCTTTTAAAGATGAGCATACCAAGACCATCTTCAATTTGCTCATGACAAAGGGTATGCTGCTGAAGCTACCAGAATCTAAGCACCCCGAAGAAGCAGGAAAGATTAATGATCCTAATTACTGCGTATATCATAAAATCATTAATCATCCTATGCAGAATTATTATGTTCTCAAAGATAAGATTCAGGCTCTAGTGGACGCTATAGTCATTAAGCTTCAAGAACACCAGAAGAAGGTGACTGCGAACATGGTAACTTTCAGATTCGGTAAAGTGCCAGATTGGATAGAGTTAACATAGTAAGACGGAGTGCAACCTATTCCCAAAGGCATGATGAAGATTATAAATTATGATCCGTATCAGCAGCAAAAGAAAGGATTATATCCTTTCGAAACCGGTAAAGGAGAAGTAATGTGGGTGCACCCAGATCTTCTCGACGATAAGCAATGGACTTCAAGCTCACCCAAAGAGAAATGAAGAGGAAAGGTTCTTACTTCTAATATTGTTACTGTAATTCCAGAAGATGATATGAATCTTCCTACTTTGACAAACTCAGAAGAAGATGTTGGAGATTTTCTGGCAGTTAATGCGGATCAACCTATCACTGAAACTCATTCAGGGAGAGACTACTTGAAGAATTATGAGTAGGTAGCAGAACCTCAACCACCTCTAGAGAAGAACAAGTAAAAGGAGCTTAAATTTGACAAAGTTCTCAATGGCAAAGGTAAAGAGGTTACAGAGGGTTCCAAGAAGTCATTCCAGTTTGATATATTGGCACAGTTGGCCAATATCCATGGGAGGATAACCTTGTACGAGCTTCTAAAACTTTCTAAACCAACTAGAGAAGTTTTAACAGACGCTCTACAAGACTCTAAAGTGTTTATGGCGCAAGTTTCAGAAGCAATTGAAGAAGAAGGAGAAGTCTGTGGAGTATGTCATCAGATTTCAAGAGAGAAGATCCCTTGCATAACCTTCTCTCCGGAGGATATGCAAGTTGAAAACAATAAACATCATCGCCCTTTATATTATAAGGGATACATAGGGTCATCAGAGATCAATCGCATTCAAGTTGATCTGGGATCTACTTTGAGCATAATGCTGTGAAGAATGTTACGGTATCTTGGGGTCTCAATGAGCAGATTAGCAACAATGAATACTACTATCTTTGGATTTAACGCCAATGGTAGTAGACTGTTAGGTAAGATAAAACTAAAATGCCAAATTAGCAATTTAATGACGAAAGTCACATGCTATGTGATAGATGTCGACACATCTTATAATCTTCTCCTCGGAAGGCCCTAGATCCATAATAATCTCATTGTTCCATCTACACTACATCAATGCATGAAAAATGTGGATAAAAATGGAAACGTGAAGACTCTGGTGGCAGAAAAACAACCCTTTAAAGGAGTTAAAAATTACTTTATTGATGCCATGCTATATCAAGATACACTCGATGCTGCAGATCAACCTGCTCTAGATGTGGTTGATAGTGGCGACGAGGCTGATACAGAATCAGGATCCGAAGATTCGAAATCTAATGATGTAAGTTAGGACAGTGAGCCCATTGTAATAAGTCTCAAAGGCCTTGATGTAAGTGACATCGTTCACTCTGATGGTGAATGGATAATAAATGAAGACGTATAGTTTGCTTATTCTTCTGGTATTGATTCTGAACCCTTAAGTACTAGTACTGATCTGGTCAGTGATCATTTGGATAAAATATACTCTTTAGATTCTTTTCAAGCACCCATCCGATCATCATTTAATGAACAAAGTGATGACGATGAAGATGCGAATGAAGCTATTTTCGAAATTCCTCCTAAGGATGAAATTCAGAAACCTATAAAATTTGGACAAGCAAATGATAAGGATAAAATGAAATACTTGGGTTCTAAAGAAGAACAGAAAAATCCTGAATTCTTCCATTATGATGAAAATTCTCGTAAATTAATGAGGAAAATGGGTTACAACTTAGCCGATGGCGGGGGGTTGAAATTCGGAAAAGGGAGGAAAACAATCCTCCAACCCTTTGTTCCAAAAGGAAAAATGCTAGACTATTAGCATAAGACTGGTAGGGGGTTGGGATATGTTACCACTTTTGAAAATCTGCCAAATGAAAAATCTGAAGAAAGACTACCAGATCACTCATCGGAATCATCGCGCTGGGATTCATATATTAGTATCGGCATAACCTTTCCGCGAAGTTTCTATTAACATGGTCTCTGCGATCCAAGAAAATGAAGACACTGGCGAAACTCGGCCAATGAAAGATGACTCTTTGGCCAAGCATCTTAATATGAAGTGGGAAATTCAATTTGAATAACGGGAACCTCCAACTGAAGATAAGCTAATCCAAGTAAATATGGGTGATGAAATGAATTCTAAACTCCTATTTATAAGCGAGAATTTATCATTAGAAGAAAAAGAAGAGTTGATATCCCTCATTCGTGAATATATTGATGTCTTTGCTTGGAATTATGAAGATATGTCAGGATTAGATCCAAAAGTCGCAAATCATAAACTAAACATCCGATTAGATATGAAGCTGGTAAAACAGCAACAAAGAAGATTCCGTCCAAGAATTATGGAAGCAATTGAGATTAAAATTAAAAAGCTGATCGAATCGGGTTTTATTCGCGAAAAACAACATCCTGATTGGATCTCAAATATAGTTCCTATGACCAAGAAGAATAGAAAGATCCGGATCTGCATTGATTTCAGAGATTTGAACGAAGCATGCCCGAAAGATGAATTTACTTTACCCATTACAGAAGTCATGATAGACAATACTTGTGGTTATGAATGCATATTATTTATGGATGGATTTTCAGGATACAATCAAATCAAGATGTACCCCGATAATGAAAAACACGCATCCTTCATAACACCACTTGGAGTGTTCTATTATACGGCCATGCCATTTGGTTTAAAGAATGCTGGTGCCATATATCAACGTGTTATGAACACGATATTTTAAGAACACCTACAAAAGACAATAGAATGCTATGTAGATGATCTGGTAATTAAAAGCAAAAATAAGGATGATCATCTTCGTGACTTGAGAATAATGTTTGGTCTTATGCGGAAACACCAATTTAAGATGAACCCTACTAAATCATTTCTAAGAGTTTCTGGTAGAAAATTTCTAAGTTTTGTTGTAACTTCCAAAGGAATTCATCTTGATCCAGACAAAATTAAGGCAATCCCAGATATTCTTTCTCCTAAGAATCTCAAAAAATTAAGAGGACTACAAGGCAGATTGCCATACATCTGCAGATTTTTATCAAATTTATCTAATAGATGTCAGCCTTTTATAAGATTAATGAAGAAATGAGTGTCATTTGTTTGGGATGACTCATGCCAAAAGGCTTTTGAAGAAATCAAGGAATATCTCACTAAACCGCCTGTGCTCGTAGCTCTAGTCTCAGGGGTACCTTTCATGTTATATGTGAGAGCTATAGATCATTCCTTAGGAGTTTTATTGGCACAAAATAATGAATTTGGTCATGAACAAGCTATTTATTACCTCAGCAGAATGATGATTGGGCCTGGACATCGATATAATCCAGTAGAAAAGGAATGTTTAGTTTTAGTGTTTGCAGTCTAGAAAATGCGACACTATTTAGTTGGACAAACTATTCACATTATATCAAGAGTTAATCGTTTAAGAATATTAATGACTAAACCGGGATCATTAAATTCAAGACTGTCCAATTGGGCTATTTTTTTATCACAGTATGATAAAATGCTCTCAGAACAGCTATGCAAATTCACTGGCCTCCTTAGCTGCTACCTTAGCATTACCCAAACATACTAAGAAGCGAATTACAGTGGAAAGCAAAGAATTGTTCTGTCCAAGAAATGAACTTGAGGCTGAATTGAAGAAGCAAAAAGAAAATGAAGTATGTATTTTTGAGTCAAATCTTGAACCAAGAGATTGGCGATTCTCTTACATAGATTATGTTCTTTATGGGATATTGCCTATAAATCCTAAAGAAGCCATAGCAATGCAAAGAAACACTATTCGGTTCTATTATAATGCTGAACTCCAGACATTGTACAGAAAGTCATATGATGAATTTTTACTTCGCTATCTCTCTAATCGAGAAGCTCAGGAAGCACTCGAAGAGGCTCACGATGTTATCTGCGGAGCACATCAACCAAGACTGAAACTTTGGGATAGACTCTGAAGAATGGGTTATTATTGGCCCAAGATGATGACAAAGGTGGTCTCTATGCTAAGAAATGTAGAGCCTGCCAAGTACATGCGGATTTTATACATCAAGCTCCCGAATATCTTCACCCGACGACTACATCATGACCATTTGAACGATGGGGAATGGACATTATTGGATCAATTTCTCCACCATTAACAAAAGGACATCAATTCAGTCTAGTTATAACATATTACTTCTCGAAGTGGACTAAAGTTGTTTCTCTAACTGAAGTGAAGTTATCAGACGTGATCAAATTCATTAAACATCATGTACTATATCGCTTTGGGGTGCCTAGGAAAATTATTTATGACAACGGACCTCAGTTCGTGAGCCAGTCATTTTTCAGATTTTGTAATAAATACGGAATTGAGAATGTGGCTTCTTCGTCATATTATCCTACAACCAATGGTTTGGAAGAAACCTTCAACAAACCATTGTGAAACTCCTCAAGAAGTTCGTTTTGTCCAATCAAGGAGACTGGAATGAAAAACTTGGAGAATGCCTTTGGGCATATCGCACCACTGTCATAGCTCCTACTGATGCTACACCATTTTCTTTGGTGTATGGGTCAGAAGCAGTCTTGCCACTGGAGATCCAAATTCCGTCATTACAAATTGCATTGGTAACTAAAATGACACAAGAACAACGACATTAACAAAAACTTCAAGAGTTAGAAGCTCTAGATGATAAGCGACTAGAAGCCCAACAGAATATTAAACTATACTAAGCGCGAATCTCTAGAACTTTTAACAGAAAAGTCAAGCAGAGAACTTTCAAAAAAGGCGAATTAGTCTTTTCGGTCAGGAGACCGATCATAATTGATAAAAAATCTGGAGGAAAGTTCTAACCAAAATGGGAAGGATCTTTTGTCATTGATGCGGTCTATTCTAATGGCGCATATCGGTTGACAAAACTGAATGGTGATAAAATTATGATGCCAATTAATGGCAAGTTTTTGAATAAATATTACTCTTAGTAAAAAAAAAATTGTGGAACACCAACTGTAATATAGCTTGGGCAGTTCAATGCAAATGATGAATAAAGTTTATTTGTAACCGGGGGTTCACTAACAAAGATTCGCAATTCAGAACTAAAGATTTCAGATCGCAAACCAAAATATCCTCTCCTCCAAATCTACCAAGTTAAAAAAATACCTCTAACAAATCAAAATTTTCTTTCCTCCAAATTTACCGAGTTAAAAAATACCTCTGGCGAATCAAAAGTTGTTATACTGTAAATCATTAAACAGTGTGAATTTTAACTTGATCAGGAAAGTTAACAATTACTTTTATCCTGATTCAAGACATTTTCTCATTCGCAACAACTTTGAGTTGTTAAAAAGCTTTGAGCGATTGAATAATGACTTCAATATTCATCAAGTTAACAGTTACCTCTGATGATCAAACCCAAAAGCATTCATTAAGATTAACCGTTACCTCTGATAATCAATCCCAAAATCATTCATCAAGTAAACAGTTATCAATACCAAAATCATTCATCAAGTTAACAGTTATCTCTAATGATCAATTTCAAAAGCATTCATCAAGATTAACAGTTATCTCTGATGATCAATACCAAAATCATTCATCAAGTCAACAGTTATCAATACCAAATCATTCATCAAGTTAATGGTTATCTCTGGTTGAACGATAAAAATATCTCTTTATTCATTATTAAGTCAAAATTACAAAGAGTTTCTTGGCATCATACAACCAATGAGAATGAGTACAAATCATTGAGTCAAGAGAACTTTAAAATTTCTCATCGAATATCTAAAGGATGGCTTAAAGGTAAAAAGTTTGTTTCTGTAGCCTCCTCCTGCCGATGGTTAAGGACCTTCAAGTTGATTCGCTCAGTCATGATCAACGCCACCAGTGACTTGATTAGTGCAAAACTAGGTGTACCAAATGCATGTTCCCAAGCGTACAACGTGAAAGATTGCTGAAATTGAGTGCCACCTATAACCATTTAGTATCCACGTCTGGAAGGATGCTAGGCAGGAGATAGAACAATGACATAGACTGCTTGGATTTCCAAAAAGATATTGGAAGTAATTACAAACCAAGCAGGTATGTGCTGTTATTAAGGATAATGACTACAGTTATCTCCTGCTATAAACTCAAAATCTTATTAGGTAACATAAAAGAAAATACATGATTTTATGTTTATGACAAGAGAAATTTACCTTAATTAAGCAAAATGACTACGGTTATAAAGATCTTCCCAATGGAGTAGCCCTTCAGGTTGATGCTGTCTGGAGGTCTTGTAATATGCCAGCCCCGATCCATTACCTCAACTCTGCACGAGAAAACCAGTTCTGAAAGAGTAAAAAAAAAACAGAGAGGCAAAAACTTTTCTCAAGTCAGAATGACTATCTGTGGGAAGAATCCAGCATCTTATATAGAGAAGAGGATATAGGCAAAATCTTCGTTTGACATCCTTGACCCAGATCTCAACAAAATTTATTGATGTTGCATGGAACGCTTAGATATCTGTGCCAAAGGAAATGAGATCTTTGGTTAAGATCCTATCATTAATGAAAGTATGCAACGCTTAGATATTTGTACAAAAGGAGGCCAAGTCAAATGAATCGAAAGGTCATTCCATAACTTACAGATTTTATGAGAAGCTGCTAAAGCAGAATAGTTATGCGAAGTCGCGGACTTACAAATGTTAAGTTGCGAGTCTGATGCAAAGTCGCGGACTTACAAATGTTAAGTCGCGAGTTTGACACAAATTTGCGGACTTCCAGATATAAAGTCGCAAGTATTATACAAAATTATGAAGACAAGTACAAAGTTGCATGTTTAAAACGCAAGCAGTATCTGATATACAGAGATTAAGAGATGTTATTAAAAGAATTCTTTTAGGATGTTCGGATTACAGGAGTCTCTTGGAAAAGAAAAACTTTCACTATAAATTCAGTGATTCAGAAGAGCCTTTATCTTTTCCTCAGCATCACTAATCTCTTGCTGGATAGTCTCATAAGCTTGGACAACAGCTTGTCGGCGTAATTCTTCTTCACTGGCAATTGTGCTTCTTGCTGAAGCAACCTCTAGTGCTTCTAGTTCGGCTTGGATAGCCTGAAAATCTTTAGCTGCATTGTCACGCTGCCTAGACAAACTCATGAGCTTCTTCATAGATTCTTCGCACTCCTTGGTGATTATAGCCAGGAAAGCTTGAGCTTTAGCGATGGATTCCTGAGTCCTGACAATGGCTTGATCATGATCCTTAACAATTGAAGCAGCATTCTCTACTTGAAGAACCAGAGACTGACTATTCAATTGACTCTTTTCAAAACAAGCCTTGCAAGCATCAGCTTTTTCTTTAATTTTCTCCTGGAACTTAAGCTATTCCTCTATCAATTTCTGAAAAGTAACTTCAACTATTTTAGATTTATCTGTGCTACATGATCTTGACAAGAATTCAGCATGATTCTGAAGCTGAGCTATCATAAGTCTGTAAGGAGTGGATTTTTCCTCTCCGCCTATGCTAACTATACCAGTCAGGTAAATGTTAAGAACATTGGCAATAGAAGAGAAGGAAACCCCTCTCAAGACATTATCAATGCAGCGATCCAGAAAATGAAGAAAGGTTTCTACTGTATCTCTCAGCAAGACAACTTCAAAAGCATCAATCTCCACCTAAGAGGAATCAGCAACAGATAGAGTAAGTGTAGTTTGAACTGTACTTTGCTGCAAAGAAACAATAGTACTAGTATTAGAAAGAGCAGAGCTCTTAGTAGTTCCAATAGGGATAGCAGCTACAGCGTCCTCAACAGAAGTAGCAGTTATAACAGCTGTAGTAGGGACAACAGGTAGGGCGGTCTCTACTGAAAGAGCCGCTACTTCCAGAGTGTCAGCAATAGAAGCAGAACCTTAGTTACCCCATGGGCTGCATCAGAAGTAAGTTTTGCGATAGTGTTATCCGGCGAAATGTTCTCTGCATCCATGAAGCTGAAGTCGAGGGAGGAATTGCTAAAAAAGAGAATAATAATAGAAAATATGTAGTTAAAGAAAATATATATGATGAAGATCTTGTCATAAATAAGGTCCAAGAGTAAACCTTGAGGCGGAGCACTGGATTCTTCAGACCCATATACTTCAGCTCTCTCTTCTTCCGTCAAAAAAACGCACTTACCATGATCTAACGTAGGAGTAGAATAACGGACATCATCGCTGTCAACGTCATTACCATCATCATCATTGCCCCAATCATCAGGTTCTTCTAAGGGAGGTATTGTCTTCAAAGAAGAATCCGACACACGAACTTCCCCAATTATTTGCACTTCATCATCAACAGCAGTTTGAGATGCTGGATGGGTAAGGATCGCAGAATCCTTTTGTGCAGGAAAAGTAACAGAAGAGGGATCAGCCACTATAGCAGGATCACTAGGGAAAATAGGTTCCTGACTTCTACGCTTTTTAGAAGAACGAGAAATTAAAACCGAATCATCTTCTTCAACAGTCTCGAAAGCCAAGCTAGATTCTACCGCACCGGCTTTAGACGACAAGTCCTTCGAGGTGGTAGGCATGTCACTGAGATGCTTCAACCTTTTCTGCTTGTATAAAAGCTTCATGGAAGGAGATTTTAGCCGAGGAGAGGTTTCTTTCGATGTTGGAAGTGGAGAAATATCAAAAGAAGCAGGTTGGGTCGATGGGACTATGGCATTATTATCCTCTTCTCTCTGTTGTATTTTCAACTTCAGTTCCTCAAAATAACATTCTGCTCCAAAGTCCTCCATCCTAGCCACTTTCTTGCTACCAACCTTCTTCTTTTGAGCATATCATGCTCTAATCTCCTTTAGACAAGTGATGTTCACATTGACGTTATGAGGTATGGAGTTAGCAACCACGTATCACTTGCAGAAACTGAAACTCATATATGAGTTAGGGGTCTTGATCGGAAGATCGAATGTATCTTGTGTACCACCATCAATGAAATGGAACCAAGCTCGATCTCCTTCAAACAAATTTTCGACAAAACTTATTTCTCTGTTTGGATTGCCGACATATAGTTGATCATACTCGAATTGTTGAGCAAAGTGACTTGGGTAGTAGGGCTCTATGTAACAGTGGTTCCCTAAGCGAAGAACCAAGTACCCGGGGCGAATGTTTGTTAACCACCAGAAATATCCAGGAGACAAAATTGTGAACTTGTCAATGCCCGAAGCATCCACGAATTCTTTTCTATATCTAGCATTTGGGAAGTATGGAAGACATTTGAACAATTCATAATTCGAGTGAAAACGAAGTGTCCTGTGAATTGCAGCCATATACCCCATTTCCACTGCGACCTCTCGTAGTATTGTACCTTGGGGGTGCTCAAGTCATTCTGCGAATCGGCTGGGCTCATCAAAAAGGGCAGTGTAAAACTAGCCAAGCCATCAGATAAGTGTAGAGAAGTTCTACACGCAGATTAGGAGTCTTAGTGACCAATTCTCCTTTGTCGTTCTGCTCCTTCTTGATATTGCAGAATTTGTCAACCAATTTTCTCAGACCGCTTTGAATCCCACACACCATCGTGGGTAGTAAACTGAGTCATCGACCAAATGCGAACAAGACGGCCGGATACACTGCTCTAACGGGTATAGTATCCTGCGATGGAACAATATATTTCTTCAACCAAAGCATCAAATAACCTGCCAGAAAAGCTGGATCAGATAAATGTTGAAGAGCTTGGTAGTGGAAACTTTCAAAAGACGTCCCAGCCTTGAAGATGTCCTCATCAGATTCGGCGACATAAGCATCTATTCCGAAACTAGCAATCTCCTCTCAACCTCCTTTTCAGAAACCGGAGGGAGACTGGTAAATTTGGGACTATTCTTTGAGAATTTGCGAAGAAGGTATTGCAGCCACTTCTTCTGCTTTACATTATGAGTGCCAAACATATGAGCACATATATGATAATGACAAAACAATTCCCAATAAGTGTCATAGACCATGGGGTCCTGAGTTTTCAATAAATGAAGTTCTTCTCCTGTAGGGACATACTCTTCATTTGGAATGTCCTCCATAGGTAGTCCTGAGATCTCATACATCTCGTGCAGAGCAAATCCCAGTTCACCGTGAGGAGTGAAAATGGTACAAGTGTTAGGGTTGTACAGTTCCAACAAAGAAAAGAAGTGGAACCAGCAGGTAGGGATGCCATACTGAACCGTCCTAATGGCACGGTAAAGATTCGCATGCTGGAGCTGATCTCTAAAAGTTTTCAGAAAAAAGTGAGTCAAAATTGCCACTCTCCTTTGGAAGAGCAATGAACCCATCCAGCAGGACGATAGTCTTGAACTGGAAATTCTTCTTGCACGTCAACAAATCGGTGCAGAAAGGTCTAGGTAACTATGGGTGTTTCACCCAAGGGAATGCTCTGTTTAAAGGACCCTGGAAATAGTCCACAGAAATGTTTTCCTGTAGAACGGGGAAAGGCACCTTGTGCATTGAACGCACTCAGTAAGATGCCATCCTGCGGCCTATTTAAGTATCAGTCCATTTGTCTGGGAATAGAAAGAGATTGAAAAAACAGAAATGGGTAAGACATCTTCATGTTGGAAAGAAACAGGTTGCGACCGTTAATCTAACGAAGCCATTTATAATCCCCATCATCCAAACCATCCTCAGGTATTGTGAAATAATCACCAAACAAGAAAGCAGGCTTGTTCAACAAGGACCTATCGTTTCCTTCAAAAGGAGCGGTCATCATCAGTTCTCGCAATATAGGACGAGTAGGATTCAGAACTTTACTTTTCCTTTCCCGTCCGCTGGATGCTGAACAACCTAACTCTTTCTTCCCATCATAGCCGCCTAGATAACCAAAGTAATGGTCTTTTGGCCAAGGGTTTAAGGCGTAATCAACTGTGAAAAAAAAATTGGATTAAAATTAAGTTAAGAAAGAATAGCCTTCTAATATGTGGCAAGAAAATTACTTCCAATTAAGAGTTCCTGCTGAACCACGATGGAGCTAGAAATTGTTTGGAGGTCCCAATAACCACTTGCAGAAGTATCAAGAGAAGAAGCTTTTCTTACCATCTTTTGTAGACTAAAAACTAAGAAATCTTTTGTGAAAGATTGAAGGCTGGAGAATGCAGAAGGTGAAGAGCCTTGAAAACCTTGAAGAGTAACCTAGAGTTCAAATTTCTCTGAGAAAATTTAGAACAACCCCATCTCATGAAGTCGAGATTTTATATCAGATGGTTTGACAGACGAGATCTTCGGATAGACGTGATCATTGGCCCGAATCTCGTGCGTATCCCTTCATTTAATGTGGCTCAGAGAACGTCTCAATCTCTACGCCATGAAAAGTGGTAACTTTTCAGATTTTCTGCAAAAAGGAAATTCGTGATTCTAATACAGAGTCGTGCTCTCTTAAAAAATGGAACTCGCAATCCTAAAACAGAGTCGTATTCTCTTCGAAAAAGGAAGTTCGCGATTCAAAAATATAGAGTCACGCTTACTTCAAAACTAGAGTTCGCGATTCTAATACAGAGTCGTGCTCCCTTCAAAAATAGAGTTCACGATCCTAATACAGAGTTATGTTCTCTTCGAAAAAGGAAGTTCATGATTCTAATACAGAGTCGTGTTTTCTTCAAAAATGGAATTCGAGATTCTAATACAGAACCCACCCTACTTCTTACCAAAAGACGAAGTCTACGAAGAAGATATTTTTACCAAATTATCCAAAGTATTCCAAAACGCCTCCAGGACCATGGGGTTTTGAAAACTTTTGACGGGGTTTTGTTGACGAAACTTTCTAGTAGCAAGGTCATCTGCCATAACGAAGAAGATCCGCATCTCTGAAGCAAAAACGCGACACTTATACAAAGTGACCAAAGCATGGACGTTTAATCAGAAGGAGTCGAAAGCCCGGTATCTGTGTTCCAGTTGAATCATGAACTCAAATCTGAAATTAGCATTTCAACTACATTTGAAAAGATCCGCAAACCTGAAGCTTAAGATTTGCGCCCCAAGTCTATGTTAGAAAAGATCTGCGAACTTAAGACTCAAGATTCGCGACCCAGTTATAACAGGGAGACCACTAATCTAACATCTGAGATTTGCAATGCCAGTTACAGCTTCTAGGAGATTTAATGCAAATTCACCAAACCAGAAGGAGAGAAGTTACTACTCCGATCGTGGGAGCTAACGGTTGAACGAATATGTCGGTACTACTCGAATCATGGGAGCTAACTTCTGAACGAATATGTCAGCACTACTCAGATCGTGGGGCTAACCGCTGAACGAGTATATCGGCACTAATATCTCGGAATCCTTATAAAAAAGGGGAGAGGAATTCAGGAAGAGGGACCAACCAAAGATTTTATGTGGAGTGTCAACGGAGATCAAGATCGTCCTCCATAGCTACCATAGAACCCAACCTTAAATAAAGAGGAAGTCAACCTTCCTCATCTTCTGTAAACGGAAAATCGTTAAAGTTGTAATCTCTTTATCTAAATATCCAATAAAGAAATTATTTTGCAATCTTTATGGCGAACAAAGTGATGTTCTCATCTTTATCTTTCACCTTCTTAAGATCGCGAAATTGGGTGACTAATTCTCACAATCCACGTTGGAGGAAGCTAACCATGGCAGGTAGTAGCCCTAAAGTTTGACCATTTGTTAATAAAACTGCTAGATAGATAGCTTTGATGGCAATGGCTTCGCGAGCAGAGTAGACACGATACAACACTTTAGTCATAGTATGAAAGATCCAGCCACGATAGCACTATCCAAAATAGGGGTAGCTGCCTAATAATGGTAGCTCTCAAAGATGGTACGAGCCTTGAAGCCGTTTTCGTCAGATTCTGTCTATATGTGATAGCAAAATAGGTGCCAATTATTTTGTCAATAATATCCACGTCACAAGGGACCCGTTTTTGAACATCGCAGTCATTATCATTAAAGTCTTATTAAAGATATTCTGCCCAGGCTTTGTGATGCACCCCTGGTCCTCGTAGCTTAGAAATATCGGTGCAAATATGATAATAGCACATTAGCTTCCAATAGGTAGAGTACACTAGGGGTTCGATGGTTTGGAGGCGGAGAAGTTATGTTGCACCAAGGACGTATTCTTCGTATGGAGATTCACCCATTGATAGTGCAGAAATTTTGTGCATTTCATGTAGTGCGAACCTTAGTTCTCCAACAGGTGTGAAGAAACTATTGGTCTTTGCATTATACATCTTCAAAATATAGAAGAAATAGGAGGAGTAATACGGGAGACCAAATTGTACATTCCTCATTGTGCGATAAAGACTGAGTCTCTACAAACGCCCTTCGAAAATTCCCAATATGAATTGAGTCATTCAAGACCACCACATTCGTTGGGTTAAATGGTCCCATCTAGGTGTTCGGAAATCTTGAGCTGGAAATTAACCTCCAGCCTCCGTAAACAGATTTACAATTATGTCGGCGTGCTGAGGATTTTCATCTACAAGGATGTCTTTGCTGACTTCCCTGAGCAATAAATCAATAACAATCTTTGCAGGACCATCCACAAAGGGGCCACGGTCACTAAACTTTCCGATTAGAAAACCATTATGGCCTCGAGTGATGGACCAAGACATCATCTGCGGACATGAAATCTATTGTAGAAATGGCAAGGGAAAGTTGTGCTCCAAGTCTGCCACAAACATGTATCGATCACCTATCTTATTCAACCACTTACTCGTGTCAAATAAATTGTTATCAGATTTAGTAACGATATCGGTTCTCAACTCCCAAGCCATAAATTGGTTGCGGGTAATAATTTTTATCTCCATTATCACTGCTTCTCTCATCTACCAGAGGGATGTGGCCAGTAAATCTGAAATGGATCTGGTTATCGGGGTTGTCTCGAAACCCAAAATAAAATTTCTTCATCAGAGGATCCATTGAGTAGTGAGCTGCACAAATCAAAATAAGAGATTAGAAGAAGCCTGACAAGGTACATATTTCAACAAATCAAGCAATGCAAAATAAAGAATTAAATAATTGGAGCCAGGATCCAACTCCAAGAGTCGGTATGGAGCGACCCGCCAACATAAAGTGCAGGTTTGACTTGCGCCTATGCGAGTCGCGAGGTTGCCCACGCCCAGAGTGAAAAGCGCTAGACGAAACTGAACACAATGCATGACGCGCTCAAGATATGCTTGTGCAGACCCAATGCGCAAAGTGCGCAAGATACCCCACTCGCCCAACACACAAACCTCGCGAGACTTCCCTGTGCCATCCAGTGTGCGAGGCATGCAAGATACCCTTGCATGCGCCCCTGAGCAGAGTGTGTGGGTACTCTCACACGTGCACAGTGCAGAAGCGCGTAGGTGCACCATGTGCCCATTGTGTAGGCATGCAGGTGTACCGTGCGCGCAAAACGTGTTGTTGTCCCGCGGGCATGGGGCACACGGTAAGCCATTGCATAGGCGTGCTCCCAGTGTCCAGTGCCCAGGCGTGCGTACCCAGCGCCCAACATATAGATGCATGTGCGCACACCCAGGTGCGCGCCCAGCACCCAGGTGCCCCCCATGAGCATGCCCAGCGCACAGGCGCACGACCCACTATACTTGCCCATCGCGCAGATCGCATCAGTGCCCGCGTGCGCCTAGCACATGGTCGGCCCTTGTATGATTTCCAGATCTATTTTCGATGTTGCGTATGCAGTGCATGATTAAATCCGTGGCAAAACATTGATGCAGAATTGAATTTTTCTTAAACAATTTTTTTTCGTAACAATCGAAGAAGTGATGATAAAGGCGCATAACCGAATGTGTCATTTAATGGCAATTTTGGAGCAGAAAAGTAATTATCTTTTTCTTACCTAAAATCAGAGGCTTTTTTTGAAAACCCCGAGAATAGGGATCGATGCTAGTGGTAATGCTGGAATATCGACCCCCAAAATCGGAAGCTTGCGCTTGGGGATTATGGTGCCTATAAACGATTATTATATTTGGAAGCCATTGGACCATTTATCTCTTTGGCAAAAAGAAAGAGGAGATGATTTCTCTGAAGATGATGATTGAAGTAGAGCGAAAAAGAAGTAATAAATCTTGAGTTGGATCGGGGCTCCTTTAGCTATTTATAATAAATTGTCAATCCAGATTCCAGTGAGGGAAATAGGAATTCAAATTCAAATAGGATACAACTAACTAAATTTAGATGTTAATTGGAGTAGATATCCAAATCCAAATCTAAATTTAGATATCTATTCAAATCCTCATCCAAATCCCAAATAGGAAACAACTAACTAAATCCAAATGTTAGTTGGAGTAGATATTCAAATATAAATCTAATTTATGATATCTATTCAGATTCCTATCCAAATCCAAATCTATATTCTAGTTGGAGTAGGTATCAAAATTCTTTTCAAATTCAAAGAGATTTTTGCACATGTCGGTACCCAATATTAAAAAAAAGAATATCCAATGCAGTTCGAAATTCTCTATAACTTGATTGAAATTTTGAAAATTTTGGAGATTCTGTAGGCACAAAAAATGGAATAATCAGCTGAAACAAGAGCGCGCCCGCTCCTGGGAGAATGCACTTAGGAGCGCACCTAGGAGGCGCGCACCAAGGAGCACACCCTGCGCCGAGGAGAGCACACTTCCCTGGCGAGCGCATCCTATACCTAGGAGCGTGCACATCCCAGGCACGCGCACCCGACAAGTGCACGTCACCCAGGTGCGCACAACCTAGAAGCGACCTAGAAGCACGCACCGTGGAGCATGCACCTGGGCGTCACGTGGTTTGCACTAAGAAACATGTGCTTTCTATATGAGTGCATTCCAAACTCAATAGAGTACACGCTTCTCCAGCACGAGCGCGCCTCCCAGGCATGTGCAACCCAAGAGCGCATCTAGGGGTGCGCATCAAGGAACATGTGCCTGGGCACCGAGGAGTACACCTTGAGGAGTGTGCACCTCCCAGATGAGCGCATCCCATGTCTAGGAGTATGTGTGCCAAGAGAAACGCACCGATGTCAGCGCACACTCAAGTACTTGCGGGCACCTGGGGGAGCGTGCCCAGATGTGGGCACCCCTATGGCTACACAAGCACCCAGAGTCGCACATGCTGGGGCTTCCTGTGTGCCCATGTGCCCTTGCGCCCAGGTCCGCATGCCTATGTGCGCGCGCGCACCCAGACACGCATGCCGTGATGAGAACGTGCTGCACACACTGTGCAGGCCAGGCCCTAGTGTGTGCGCGCATGCCCAAGCGATTCAAAGCTCTGCTTCATGTGCAAAGTCTGTTGTAACGATTTCGGAGAATCTGTTGCAACTTTCCATGATACGATCCCTGATTACGGAGAGATTTGAGGGAACGGTTATATTCTAAGAGGCTATAAAAAGCCATCTTTCTTAACAGAGGAAACACACAGAATGAGATAGAGAGAACAGAGAAGCAAAAGTTACCATGCATCTCTCGTTTTAACCACTTATTTGCCTATTTTCTTAAAAAGGCATTATGAGTTTTGGATAACTGCAAAGAATAGAGAAATACAATTCTGGTTAGAATATTTTTTTTCTTTTCCTTCGTGAAATCCTATTTAGATATTCCAAACTCTTTTGCGTCTTTAAGTACAATGATTTCTTATTTTAACTTTTTGATTATATGAAAAGTGTCTTTATAGTAGAACATGAAAGTGTCGTCTCGTATTCCCATTCAAATATCCGGTATGACTAAATTTTATAAAAATATAGGGTCCCCATAACATTAGCGTTGTCAATATAACTTCAAATTTTACTCATTCAAGGCACCTCTGAATCTAACCATTACAACACCAAAGTCATCATTTGTGCCTAACATTACAGCAGTTAGAGGAAAATTATGTGGAACCTATATTGATCACTTTGAATTTTTAGATTCTAATGGTCTAAAAGCCGAAAAACAAAAAAATAAACAACAAATGCGCCCGCCTCTCTAGGAATGAAAACAAATCTAAAAGAAAAAGACCAAGATATCAACTTTGAATTTAGTATAGAAGATCCTAATGGTCTAAAAGCTGAAAGAAACTTCTTGAGTATCAAAACATCTCCAACCAAAAAGGTCCATGTATAAGAATCTCGATAAAAGAATGCTGACATGGAGTCATTATAAGTTAAAAAGTCTTATCAATGCCACTGATGGGATTGTAAGCGTTGAGCCACCATTGTACTTTTCATTTCTTTGTAGTATAATTTGTTATATAGTTGATATAAGGGCATAATTGGAACATTCTTTTGGATTTCTGTATCAATTTTATTATCTATCATTAATGGAATACAAAGGTTTTACTCTGCCGTTCATGGTAAAAAAAAAAAAAAACACAATGACATTGATGGATGGTCGAGATCTTTTTACTGTTTTAAAGTTATCTGCCCTCATAAAGGATTCCACAACTTAAGAGGCTTCTCGCGATTGAGAAGAATTGTAGTTACTAAGATTATCAGCAAGTGTGGAAGAAAAGAGAGAGATGGAGAAATTGGACTGAGGTTCATACGTAGAAATTAAACGAAGAGATCCTATGAATCAAAGAGGTGATGGTGTTAATCAAAGTAAGCCTTCTCCACCAAAGAGATGAGATTTTTATGAAAGAATGAGTTGTTCTGAAACTATATCCTATATCAGGTTTTTTGGAGAAGGGTCATAATCTGTAAAGCTCAAGTAAATTCGAGAGTAAAGTATATATGATCTATCGTACTCTATACTTTAGGAACAATATATTTCTCAATTCTCTTTGTGGAATAGGCACATTTAGTTTTTTTTTTTTCTTTGCTTAACTTCGAAATTACTGATAAGTGTACATCAAAAAAACTCCTCTCAAAGTGAGAGAGGAATCTCTTTTTGTTAAGTTAGTTCATATGTGAGTATAGTTCCACATCGGATAGGACAAAGAAAGTTTATGGGTTTAAATACAAAGTTAGGGCCTTGACCTATTAACTTAAGATTTTGGGTCAAACTGTTTCTCAACTTTGTGTTTAAACCCATCATGCTCTTTGTTGGACCCGGCATTCTCCCCAACACTTTTCTCTTGCACTTTCACACATCGATTGGATATTTAATTTCAGGGTTTTTATAAGAAATTTTTGGCTGGAGAGATCAGTTTGATTTTCCCTTCCTTTTTCTTAAAATAAAAAAAATAAAAAATAAAAAACTACAGCGATTTATGGTTAATATATTTATTACAGACTCCAAAAGAACAAAGTTTACAGCCTTGTCTCCCTCTTCTTTGACACCCTTTCTATTTGCGTATCTTCAAAAAATCATTTTAACCGTTGATTTGTTAAGGGAAAAAAATTAATCCAATAAAGCTCAATTTATTTGTTTTCCAAGAAAGACATCGACTATTTATTATTTTTAATGAAAAAAATGAACCATTGATATCGATATATACTTTAATTTTCAGAATTACCCGTTAACATGACCTGGTCCGAGATTGATGAATCTAATTTTCATAAAGTTTATCTTTTATGAATTTAAAATATTTAATTCATAATGAGATGATTAACTTCTATACAATTCCAATTAAGTAAGAATTTCTATAGTTAATCACTTTAATCAATTAAGTATTTGTAGTTGTTAAACATTTTTGGCTCTAGTTTCTTTTTCCTATATAGAAGTCTATATAGTAACAATAATAGAATTTTGATTTGTAAAACCCATATTCTAATAATAATTATTATAAATAATATTTTATAGGCTTATATTAAAAACTCCACATTTTTGTTGTATTTTAATTTTATTTTAAATTTCTTATTTTTATCTAGGAAACTAACAACCCTATAATATTGAGCCATGGTCAAAAAATCACACGTGCATCGCGCATGCACTGTACTAGATTTTAAACTAGAAATAAAATATCAAGACTAGGCGAAGGAACACTAAATCGGAGTAACTAAATCGGAGAACTAAAGAGAGAGCATAATATAAAAGGAAATACATTAATTAATTAGATACATTTGTGTAGATATCGTCATGCATGAGAATATGACAGTGTTGAACCGAAGATAAGCAAACTAACCGGCCAAGATTGGAACCTTGATTATGTGAAAGTAATTAATCTCTGAACCCACATTTTCTTGAGAGAAATCTATGGACTATGCAGTACTCTCAGTTAATGAAGCTGGAACATCTAATCTGATCAATTCATCGATCCTTACTTATTTTATATATTACGATTGAATAGGGGAGTTTCCAAAGGAGCACACCATTTTTCCTAGTGAGCCCACTTTATAACTGTCCAGGTTTTGAGTCCAGACAATAAATAACACTGAAAAGTGGGCCCCCTAGGAAAATTGGTGCTCTCCTTTGGAAACTCCCTTGAATAGGAGGCTACTCAAGCAAGAGTAAATTGGAGGCTACTCAAAAATGCAAGGCAAGTAGCTATCTGTGGACTTGGAGCTTTTCACTCCATTTGGTGCATCCTCCTCCAGTTTTATCTCTGCACTTGGAATTTGTTTGTAGGTGGAAAGATGCGATGTCATAGACTTTAACTAAAATATACCGTATCGTGCCGGATACTTCAATTTAGTTTGAAAGATTGTAATGTAATGCTCTTTTGATGTAGTGTTACAATTTCCCACTTCCAAAGTCTATGGTTCGCTTTCAGTTAACAGAGTAGGAGAAAAACCTTCTAGTTTTTTTATTTTTTCAATGAAAGATCTCAAGAGCTTTTTTTTTTTGTTTTTTTTTTTTTTTGAAATTAAAGACGGTGGATTAGTAGAATAGTTATATAGTACATAGTAGAAAGCACAAAATACAAAATACAAGGTATAGAAGCGAAATTACATTTTTACAATTTGGATCTATTACACAGCACTTGCTAGAAGCACAAATAACGCAGTCATCTTATAAGGAAACCATTTGTTAATGTTCCGGCCGATCCATGTATCTTTATCAAGTCTGACCTGCTGTCTTTATCAGTTGTGAGTCACTATTTGCAGGTGACAGGTCATCATCTGAATCTTCTTACTATGAGAAGTTGTCCGGTTTTTCTTTCTCGGAGAGAATACCTGTCCAAGTATTATATGAAAGTGAATAATGACCATATCTAAGTATGATATCACACGAGTTTTTTAAATGTATTGAACTTGATGAAATGAAAGGTTTCAAAATTTTGAGATAAATTTTTTTATTAGTTCTTGTTGTTCTAATAATTTTTTTTTTTTTTTATCATTATCCAATTTGAATCCATCAGAAATCAAACTCGGATTCTTATAAATTGAAAAAGGGTGACATAAGGCTCATCTGGGGTAGCTTCTTCGAAAGATGCTTAAAAATTGAACGTGGATACATGCTTCCTCCTTTATTTGATGGGACAAGATATCAACTCCCGAAAATATTGGGGGTGGGGCCGACATGGCTTAAGAGTTAAGACAATATAGTCGGGCGTTCTCTTTGACTCCTGGGTCTTAATCGATAATGCCCTTTAAAGTCATGGGGTTAGCCTGCAGATTAATTATGTTGACTGTAAAATTTGATTTGCATTTCCTAAATCTCTGCAGCGCTGGAGAATATTGCCACCTTTGGATCACTTCCGCTCAACAGCCCAGATCAGGCCAAATCGCCTTTCACTCTACGAGAAAGGGTAGGCTAAAGATTTCATCTATGTATGTAGATCTAGGCTATGCATAATCAAACTCTTCAGCAATCTGTATGCCTGCAAACTCTCATTTCACCTTAAATAATTTAAATTAATAAAATCACCATTTGGCAAACTTCACTTGTCCGGACTCCAAAATAGAGGCTTCGACAAGGCCAACCGGAACAAAAGAACAAATCAACAATCCAAAAGGAACGAGCAGGCTCCTGCATACTCGCTTTTTTGTTTTTTATCTTTACACTAGAACTTATCTAATTTCTCAATCATTGTTTCTTTGTTTACTAGATACACATCCCCTTTTCTTTTTATTTTTCTGAAAACCATCGGACATCACAAGTTACAAATATTTGGTCTCAGCATCTATCGAGCCACAAATTAATCGCCGACCCATGATTGAGATTAATATAAATAATCAAAAGCAATTAGCAATTTGCTAGTGCTAGCAAACCCATAGTTAACACGTATGCCTCGTGACTTGATCCTTGTCTCGCGTGGACGCAACCTAGGTAGGTTCGCTACGCGTACAAGGAATCATCACCGTTTGGGCTCCCACTCGCACCCGTACTATAAGTTAGTTATGCTAGCCAAATTGAGTAAGCTAACGATTTTCTCTACCAATTTGTTTGTTTTCTTAATTTGAACATCATTTTCCATTGGAATCATCTCTTGTTTCTTAGCTTGGTGTACTTGTTCTTCGTTAGCTTGTGCGTCGGATTCTATAATTTTCTTCATTCTTGTTGTGTGCCCATCCCTGTCCTTGTCTTGTTTGGAGTTGATCGCAACCTCTCTCTCTCTCTCCGTCTCTCTCCCCCTCTCTCTCTCTGTCTCTCTTCCCCCTATATATTGCATAACTTGAACCGTTTCCCTTCCAACAACATATCCTTTGTTCAGAGAAGGATGGAGCTAGCTACAAGTGATGGAGTTAGCCTTAGTGAAGATACGTTGGTAGAGATTCTCACCAGGCTGCCCGTGAAATCTTTCTCTAGATCGAAATGCGTGTCCAAATCATGGCAGTCTCTGCTCTCCAGCGACTATGTCCGAAACAAACTTCCTTTGGTCGTCTCTGGTGTGCTCCAGCACCCCAGCTCCACTCTCAAGAACGGGCCGACTTATGTCGCTACTTCCGATGCCAAATTCGAGACTACTAGTCTCGACTTCTTCCCATTCCGACTCGATTCAACTCTAATCGATTGCAGCAATGGTTTGCTCCTCTTCTACTCCTCGCTTACCACCACTTTCCATATATGCAACCCCACCATAAAAAAATACGTTACGCTTCCGAAACCAATTAAGGAGACCAAGCTCTCAATATTGGCATTCGACCCGTACCATTCTCAACACTTCAAGGTTGTCAACTTCACGGGGTGGTGCGATCAGGGCGCCAATCTTGAGATCTTTGACTCGAAATATGGTAATTGGACCGAGCACAAAGCCAGCTGGGGAATCGACAACAGTGCGCTGTCTGCGACGATGAATTACATAGAGGGAGTTCTTTACATCCTAGCGCAACCGAGACAGGTTGTGGCCATGGATCTTGATGCCATGAGTTGTAGGCTGATCGAACTGCCCGAGAGTGCGAAGAAGGAGAGCTGCATCGGGAAGGTGGGAGGGAGGCTGCATTATGGTGCCAGTGATGGGAGGGAGTTGAGGATTTGGATGTTGGAAGATGAGGAGGAAGAGGAAGGGGGTTGGTTGTTGAAGCATTGTTGGAGTGAGAACGAACAGATGGGCAAGATTAGGGTGCTAGCTTTGCATCCAGAGAGAGATGTGGTTTATTTATGGGCAAAGGGGAGATTAGTAGCTTATGATGCTTGTGAGAAGAGAGTAGAGGAGGATTGGGAGGTGGGGAAAGATCATGACGAGGGATATTTGGTTGGGATTTGGGTGTTTCCTTTCTCAAGATACTTGGAGGATTGCTTGGATAGCTAGTACAAGTACCTACTAAGTTCGCTAATGATATGGTATTTTGTTTCCTACCAAAAGAAAAGTAGAAGGGAAAATTAAAAAAAAAAACTACCAATGATTGATTTGTTGAGTTTCTTGAATTGTTTGATTGCAATGTAAATATGCAATTGCTTGTTATGATAAAAAAACAAATTAATTTGTTTTATTCTCTTGAATAGTCAAGTTCGGATTTAGGTGTCTATCAGTGTGTTTCTTAGTTTGCCAAATATTAGTACTCATGATTATAATCATCCTTATTTTATGGTTGAGTTTTGTGCCATATTTCAAGAAATTTATTATGGTCACGTCAAGTTAATGGATTTGTATTAGCTCATTTCTTAATTGGACTGTTTAATAGATCCAAAACTCAAATACTATAGGAGTAACTCCTAAACATATATATATAAACTCTTTTCCTTAAAATTCAACGACTCCCAACTCCGAATATGTATTCCGACAAATGATCTGACTTGAAGTAGTTAAATTTGGTATTTATATGATTATGAATCTATGATGGAACTATAAAAAGTAGGGTGACTGGTATAAATTCGAAGAATCGATCCCAAAACTTGGTTTCATTGAAGACTTTGTTGTTGTTTTTGAGGGAGTTAACAGCGAACAAATGCCTTCTGCACTCTATTAAGGAGTGATAACAAAACTATATCCAAAGAGCATGTGCCGACAATAATAAAAGTTTCAAACAGGAGGACCGGGGGTACTCATCGGCCGTAGTACATACAAGAAATGAAAGATTAGGGATCAAAAGAAACAGAAATATCTATGGGTCCAGCTGGTGTGGTGCTTCTGCTGGGGATAGCCTTCATTGATTTCACTCCCTCCCATCTGCGGCATCTGCAGTCTCTCCATACGCCAGGAGATGGACTTTATTCTTGTTTTTGTAGCAGCTTGTAACTGCGGTGAGGCTAGAGAGTAATGAGCCTAGTTCCACAGTTCATTTTATTAAGCAACTGAATTCAGTTAGGTACCTAACAAGTAACAATAAGCTAGCACGTTAATGTCAACGTTACAAGGAATCGTGTCCCCAACGGACGAGTCTATGATGTCACCATAGAATCGCGTCCGACGAAACATAGAAGCATTCTTTTCTTCCGCTCTAGAGTTTTGGAACAAGACCATAACGAAATAGCATGTTTGTTTCTTGCAATACTAGTAGTAGACTTCCCTTCATTTTCTTATCTAGATAGTTAGTTAATGGCGACGTCAACATAGATTACAAATCTCATCTATGACTCAACATGTATATTGCTTGTATGATCCGACGCACACACGCGTGCGCGCACACACACAACACACACAGATGCACAACACACACACAACACACGACACATGCACGAGCACACACAACACACACGTACAGCACGCACAACACGCACACCACATGCATGCACGCACGCAGAGACAGGTATATGCCTTACGATCACAAATGAGATACATCAGCTATATCTCTGACAGCACATACTTATTTCAGTTATTTCTTTTTTTCTTTTTTTGTTTAAATGTTTTTGTTGAAGATCTTCTAGAAGGTCATGCAGCAAATACAACCGAGGTGAACAACTTGAAACAACGATAAAATGTCTAGGAGCAGTTAAATTGGTTGAAAGTATACAGTATGGCAGAGTCGGATTCTTTTTCTTTGCTTTCATCTAAATCTAAAAATTCTTCCAGCACAGACTTATTTCAGTTTTTTCTTCTCTCTCTCTCTCTCCTTTTTTTTTTTTTAAAGATCTTTTAGAAAAGATCTTTTAGAAGGTCATGAAGCCTATTCAACCGAGGTGAACGACTAGAAACAATGATAAAATATTAAGGACCAGTTAAATTGGTTGAAAGTCGACAGTTTGACAGACTTGGATCTTTTTCTTTGCTTTCATTTAAATATAAAAATACTATGCATTTCCAGAAGAATTTGAATTCTATAAGATTTCCCTATCCAAATTTTGCTTATTGCGGTCCATATATGATAAATATGACTGCAGACTGATAACCATACCGACATTTAGTTTTAAAGATTACTAAATTTAATTTAGTTACAGTATTTGAATTTCTTGACATGATACAGTATGTGAATTTTTGTGTGCGCGTGGTTTTTTAAGAAAATTCTTGAAGAAACGAATGAAGAACATGACAGCGTTCTGAAAAATGGTAAAAGTCTACTGTAACTCCTTGGAAATCAACGGAAGAAAATCTGCGCGATCTGTCTTTTTTTTCCTTTAAAATTTCTCAGTTGGAGGTCCAATCATTTGCCCTCGGGAGAAAATTTATGTAAACTTTCACTGAATATAATAATTCACAGGAAAGAAAATGTTTCCTAATTTGCTCAATAGCAGTTCATTTAGGAAGCTAATGCAGAAAAGTTGATGAAATAAAGCTCCAAAGATATCTAACAATGTCTATTCATTTATCCACCACTTATTACATATTTCTTACTCTTCAATCTTTATAATTTTATCGATTTTCCCTTTTTCCAAGACACATCGCTAAGAAATTCAAATCTCTTATGAAAATTTTAGTACTTATAGACGATTTTTTTTTTTTTTGCTTGCACCACAAGTGATGGCTAGAGTTGTTACACGCGAAGCAATCCATACAACAAATTTCTGCAAAAAATCAAATTTGAGTCTCAACCAGACCCATTAAGCAAGCTACATACTTGGATGCATAAAAATATACTCTCAAATCATATAACATATGAATTCTAGCAACCATTTTTATTGGTAAAGAACATGTAAGGATCCAAATTCAATTAGAAACATCATTTGACTTTTAACTCTAAATTCAATTAGAAACATCATTTGACTTTAAATATTTGAAATCAAGCGAAGTCAAATGAGATCGTGCTACCAGCACATTTAACTTCAAGTTCAAATTGAATGATGGGGAAACACATCCATATTCCGGTTCCATGTATAATCATAGCTTGTCAAAAGAAAAGGGGAAAAAAAAAATTGTGGCAATTGAACCGCAAATGACAAGAAAAGAAATTAAAAAAAATAATAATAATAAGTCATGCAACTGCAACTCCTTCAAGGCATGGCCGTCTCTCTGAACTACCATTCTCCCCTAGCATCTCTATCGGCAGCTTCCTCTTGTTTTCTGGTTTGGTTGTCTGCAATGGTTGGGTCCTCGGCTTGGCATATGATCTCAGGCTCTGAACGTGTTTGACCTGGAGAGGTTTCAATACGAAATCCTCGGCTCCACCAGCAAGACACCTGCAATATTTTGGTTCAAAGCATAAGTACACTACCGAAGGCAATTCACTGAGTTTAAGCTTATGGAAGTTGTTATGAACTCGAAAAAGAGAACATGCACCAACTGGCTGAATAGTTTAGATATGTGAGGCTGACTTGGCGACAGGTTTACATAGAGACACCTCCAAGGTGTATATACAAGCTGAAGACAAGAAAAGATTATGCTGAACCAGCAATAGAAATGAGATGTATCGGAGTAAAATTCAGCCACCAATATCAGCCAGCGTCAGCAAAGCCATTCATGTATAACATGACCAATGGTAATCAGAGAAAGGTGAGGATTTTTCGATTCTTGGTTTGAAGAACTTACCACATCCTAGGACATAAAAGGATACATATATTCTGGTCCCATGTTCGATTCCCTATCTATATTTTCCAAATATGGCAAAACCCATTCCCTTAGAGTACGGATGAAGATTAGAAGAACTATCTGGAAAGCCTGAGTAATGGAATTGATGTTACAGGAGCATTTCGAGGTTAATGTAGATTTTAAAAGTCCATGTAGTAAGACAACACAATCAATGTGAATCGATATGTTTTTGCTATTTTAATGCAAGTCCAAAATACAGTCAACAACGGTCATATCCATAGGTACACTATTTGTACCAAAATATGTCTAATTAGTACCCGAGACAAATCAGATACAAAGCAACTTGTGAAGTGAGCATGGACAGTTTGTCATAGAGAGCAAATAAACAAAATAGCAGTCAAGATTTAATAAGGTTCGGCCAAGATGGATCTCAGGCCTACGTTCTCTTGCCTTTTGGTGAGTTCTTTACTGAAGAGGGTAGTACAATCTCTCAATGACACTGTTTCTCTCAGTTACAAAATTATTGAGAAAGTATTTTTCTTCTAAAGAAAGGAATATTTATAGTTGAGTTTCTAGGAAAAAGTAAGAGTTGTATTTGATCTTTGAATTCATCGGTTTCTTTGTCTTGGATAGATTATGTTTCCTCAACAAGATCTATTTCCTAATCTTCGATGATTTGGTAAAGGTCTAACTTGATCATAGATTTTGCCTATCTGATTGGAGATGAAGCATTTGAATCTCAATCTAACTTTTCATTGAAGGCAATTTGTGCTAATGACAAATTGGTGAACTGAGCCTCTTTCTTGTTGGGCTCATTACCTCACTGGACTCCTCGACTTGGGCCTAGGCCATGTAACTTATGCAATAACATATAGGTTATAAGGAAACAAACATAATATTTGATAATGCCATGGTTTGAGAACTCATTCAGTTTTGAAGCTTCCAATAAAAAAGCAGATCTCCTTTCAGGTTTTGCTGTTTATTTTATATTGTATAGATTTAAACATACAATATTTTTATTTTGGGACTTCCCTAAGACACCAACTGGCCCATGAGATTTTATTCATATAAAATATGACATATATAATAGTAGGGGGAATGTATCTAACCTCCTGACAATACTAACTTTTAAATATTAATTACAAAGTAGTGATATTACTTGCACAACACTCTTAAAGGAAAAGGGAAACCAATACGACTAAAGCAAAATATAAATGTGTTTTATTAAAGTACGGTTCAAATCAAGAATTTATTCCCAGATCTGAAAGCTACTTTGAGCTGCATTATACTCATTTATAAAATAACTGTTTCATCATACTCCAGAAAAGTACAATATTGCATTTATCCGGACCCAGAAAAGATATCTGGAAAATGTTCAACCTCTGTCGTGATGGGTGGATAATGAATGCCATGACACTCCAGTGATTTTTAAAACATACACTTGTATATAATCCATACATACCATAATTTTAATAGCCTCCCGAATAATCAATATGTCAGTTGACCATAAAAGTCCTATATACTTTTTTTATACTTCCCTCACTCTATGCATATTATACTCTTCATATCCATATGAACAAGTTGTATAGCACCAGTACAACTATTACGAGTGGGACCATACCACAGCCACTTCTCGGGTAGGACCGTGATTATCAGCATGCCAACACCACAACCCCAGATAGAGAATCCTGATCAGCTGGAAGAATCATCGTCGACGATTAAGCAAAAACGTTCATTTGATTATTACATTCCTTGATATAATTTTGTCTCAGTCCATCTTTGTTGATTTTATTAGTTTGACCTTCTAGAGTTGCCTCATCCAGCCAAAAGCTGTCTCTGCTGCCAATTAATTTGTCTTCTATCTCAATATGCAATCACCAAGGATCATCAAGCATCCTCATAAAAAGCGTGATCTGTATAAATTACTTGAACTTCATTTTGCTTCCTCTTGGTGTCTTTCCTTAACTTCATGCTATAATGTACAGAAACCAATTTTTGAAAATTATCCAGGCTAATCTATCTAATCTTGGTGTTGATAAGTTAGAAAGTTACCGAATTTCTTTGAAATTAGTAGATGAAACAGTCTGACTGAAAACACGTATAATAAGCATGCTAAGCTGGAAGCTTGTTTCCTTCCAATGATTGACCACTCAACTTTAAGAGATTAATTATTCACTTGTTATTTGTCGAAATTCACTTACTTGACAGAAGAATAAATCCTTACTTTGACGAGGCAATTCTAGGAGGTGAAACAAACTAACAAACAAACAAACAAAAAAGGAAAAATAGAATAGAGTTAAAGTGATATGCAAAAAGTATTGAGCAATCAAGCTAATGATTGATGATTCTTCATCCAATAATCAAGATCCTACATATAGTGGAAGTATTGGTTCTGCAATAATAAGGCCATGCTCATGATCCTAGTCCAAGTTGTGGCTATTAAAGTTCCTTCTAATGCATTAAAACTATGAAGTTGTAGTGAGGGTTAAGTGTTATTGTTTTATACCCTAAATATGCCCCTATAGGTTGAGGATCCTTTTTGGATATAAAGGTCGAGGGCCCTTTTTGGGCCGAGACAAGGGCTTTACATAGCAGTATTCAATTTTTTTAAAAGTATGCAATTAAATGTGCATCCGATGAGATTTGAACCAGGATCACTTTGATATGACATCGAAGATCGAAGATGGCAAGGATTACATGAGAGGAGAGTTTGTAGGGTTTATGGAGATAAGTATGTTTATGGTTTTTATCAAGGGAGAAATAATTCTTCAACCTCTAATAACATGTCAATGAGTTGTCAATCTGGTTCCGTTCATATCTCCTCCAGCAAAATCCGATTCTCCTCTATTCAAGGTCCAACTTCGAAACTAAGATCAACAACTTGATTCAAACTCAAATATTGAGTCTAATCGCGTGAGACTACAAGTTCTCTTCTTCCCTCTCCTCGATCAACAACAACCTCCCCCGTCCCATGCGCGAACGCTAAGCCAAACAAAAAACAGATCAAGAATCTCTCATGTGATTCACTCCCATCCCGCATGCACAACCACCAGGTCACAGCGAACTTCCTTGTGCACCGGCCACTGACAAGTACTCCACTCCTGCAATTTCCCATCCCAATAGTGATCTTCATTTGCGATCTCTTCCTTCGGTGTGTTCCATAATGTGGTTCTCCCAGTTTATCTAATCTAAAGCACTAGAATCTGACTGCTACAGATCTAGATCCAATAATAACACACACACACATATATATATATATATATATACACACAAACATATATATATACACACATACATATATACAGATACATATATATACACATACATATATACACACACACATACATACATATATATACATACATACATACACACACACATATATATGTGTATACATGCATGCATGCATGCATGCATGTACACACACGTGTGTGTATGTGTATATACATATACTTACATGCATATACACACACACACACATATATATGTGTGTGTATACATATACATATGGAGATAGTGTAATTTAATACCCCTGAAGTATAAAACTCACTTTAGTCCCTGAACCGTTAGCGGAGTTAGTCAACAGTTTGTATTCTCACCCTATTCTAAATTAACCTTCATTCATTTTCTATAATCTCAAAATTGCCCTCTTCTCTCCCGTTAAGAATCCATCCAAACATGGCCAGCTCCACCATTTCCCATGCCACTCCCGGGCAGCCTTCTGTAGGTCCTCTCTCTCTCTCTCTCTCTCTCTCTCATCCATTCTCTCTCTGCGCACAGTACGCTCCTGCTGTTGTATGCACAACAGCAAAGCAGCAATAGCTGCTGTGCAGGCATGCACAGCAGCTGCTGTGCAGGCATGAGCAAGCATGCACAGTAGAGCAACAGCTGCTGTGTTGTTGTGCAAGCATGCACAATAGCACAGCAGCTGCAAACGTGCACAGCAGCACAACAGAAGCTTCCCCGTGCTGCTCTGACTCTGGCTCTTGCTCTTGCTCGGTTAAGAGAAAGAGAAACGCAAATAATTCGGTTAACAAACACAAAATCCAAACGTGACCCTCACTCAATGTTCTAAATATCGATACCGGTGATATACCGGTCAGCCAAATTAGATACCGGATACCGAATACCAAATGGGATATCGCGATATGACCTTAAATACCGGAGTATTATATCAGTGTCAATACTAATTAAAGAATAATCATATAATTGCCTATATAGAACATACTAAAACATATAAAACAAATTTATGATACTCACCTTGGCTTATTTACATTCAACTTACGAATTTGCAGATACCACTTAGAATGTTCGCATATGCACAAAATAACATATAATTATAAAATTAAGAAAAATAAGTTTTCAAGAAAAAAGAAAAATATTTCTACAATACAAAGTGATATAATTTACAAAACTACAATATTATTTTTAAATGAGTTTATCTGAAATATATTAAAAACTTTAAATATCCATCTTTACAATACATTTTCTAGATAGATTCAGACTCCACTGGTTCATTCGAGAGCATATCTTTCTTCTCATCATCTGATGACGAATCTAATGATGATGTGTAAGTTTCTACCTCATCATCTTCATCTGATATGAGCTGCTATTTAGACTTTGAAGATGAGGATTCTTTCCCCTTAAAAATTCTACTACTCTTGAACTTGAATGCATTAACTCTTTCACTCTTTTTTTTCTTCGGATTAGCACCCATAACAATCGACACATGTCGAAAAGTCATTTGCTCTCCAGAGAAGACCTCATCATCACTAGTTTCATAAGCATCACCATTTTTTTTTCTGAGACATGAACCATTCGGTGACATTTTCCTCTTCATTATATGCAACTTGGGAATCTCTATTTGGGATTAAAAGTTTACTCTTGAGCCTTACATTGAACTTTATAAAAACTAACTCATGCAATTTCTTAGATCTTAACATATTTCTTTCTTCGTATGCACCTAAATAAAAAATAATCATATGAAATTCGTTGAGAATATATTTGTTTGGAAGAAAAAAATATTTCTAAACAAATGACAAATCGTGGTACCATCTCAAATGTGCTCAAGTTCCGTTCACAACCCGAAAAACTGGTTGTCACGCTCAAGATCCTCATTACAATGATCCTCAATTCGAAAGTATATGTCCTATAAAATTGCCACCATTGAGCTAATAATGAATATTTAGAAATAGTTATTAGTAAAATAGTTTCTTAAATTAAAAGAAAATTGAATTTTGCATTTCTTAAATTGAAATGCATACTTGAATTAATGATTCTCTTTACTGCTGTTTTTACAAAAAATATTTCAAATGATCCATTTTGATATTGATACATTGGAAGCTGCTATGCAATTTTATCAACTGTCATGATCATCTGGATAGAATATGTGCATCACCTCAACGAAGCCCGATATAAACAACCCATCAACATCAATCTCAGGCTGCTTCATATAGTAATACAGAGAGTTCAAGAAATATCCAGCTCTATGCAGAGGACTCTTAAGTTTTTCCTCCTATCTCTTACCAATAATCTTCCATATTGGAAGATATTTCTTCTCTTCGCCCCCAGAGCATCTCTTATTTTCTCTTTAGCAGTTTCTAGGTCATCGTACAGAAAGCCCATTAAAAGAATCTTATCCCCATCAACTTTACGAAAAACTTTCACTAGCAGAATAAATACTTTTAACGCAATATTTATGTTGTCCCAAAATTTATTGCTATGAATTATTTTTGCAACCTAAACATTCAAAAAGATGTATTAAAAAAATATAAATAACATATAATTTAAATTTATAATATAAATTTTTATTAATTTAAACAAATACTTTCTTACCTGCATCTGTTCTGGACAGAATGCAATCTATCCATTCATCAGAAATATGATGAAATAAACATATGCTGCAACTCTTTCTTCTTTTCTCTGATTGATGACAAAGAGAGAAATGTCGTGGCAAAACCTAGTTGTATCCGGCCTTGTTAGCTCTTCACCAATCGTCTTTCTCATAATATCTAGAGACTTGGTGTGGCTGTATATATATATGGAGACTAATCTCCCCATCATAATTGCATTTCAGATATATTTAATTTTTTCAATATCTGCAAGCATCAGATTAACTGGTGTGGATTGCCGATGATGATGCCCTTCTTCGAAAGTCCCCTTTATAGACGAGCTTCCTTCCAAGAGAAGCCTCGTGAGGATCTTACTGTAGAAAATCTTATTAGGAATCTTCACTGTTGATGTCGTCGTCAGGAATCTTCATTGTTAATGTCAGGAATCTCTACTATTGATATTGCTGTCATGAATATTCACTGTTGATGTCGGGAATCTCCACTGTTGATGTCGGGAATCTCCACTATTGATATCGCCGTCATTAATCTTTAATGCTGTCGAGAAATATTTTTTTATATACTTACATGGGTATGCTATATTTACATAAAATATTTATGTGTGATGTTCTTCTTTCACATGCTCTGCTATCCACTCGAACTCTGTTGGGATATCTAAATTTTTCTGGTTGAAAGCTATATCCCGTAGTAGCTTTATTGCTTTGTGGTTTTGTCTTTTTGGAATACTAAATTTTGCATGATAATCCTTTGTGGCGACTATCCTTGTTCCGTCCATCGTAATTGAGTAGCTGTCGATATTTTTGATAAGTTTTCTTGCTTTGCCGACTAGCTCGATAAAACTACTGCACCAGAAGTAGTTATAATTTATCCTTTCGATGTTGTAATTGGGGTCGAATTTTTGCCAACATTCGGGGTAGCCAAATATCCATATTTGGTATGGTTGGAAAAACTTTATCTCTTCTCTCCATCCAAGCATGCTGAATATTTGGAAGGTGAACAAATGATTATAATTGATGCTCCTGGCTAGTTTGTGGGTGAAAAACCTTATCATTGCTGGAAGTTTGCGCTATTCTTGTTCTCCTCGTAATCTAAAGCATAGTTGTCTTATAAGTCCCCATTCGACTTCTTGGATATCCCATAGTCTTTCTTTCATGAACTTAAAGAGTTTCGGCCCTGATGATATCTACTTTATTTTTTGATAGGATTCTTCTATATTCTCCTTGTGATTGAGCATCATTGTTTTGATACTCAAAAATATTTTTTCGGGAAATGCATGTCTAGCTTTCTCGAGAATATGTACCGTTTTTGTCTTTTCCGACATGTCTATTTCCCTTCCTTTCTTCGTGAAAAATGGTTAGTTTATTATTATTTACATATATGAAAAATTACCTCCCTTTTTTTATAATTGGACTCGACAGCCTATTACCGAGCCGTTGATCCTGGCATGAGAGGTATACTACGATTTGGGCCTAATCATTTGGGCTTAAATTTAGATTTTCTCCTAACAGTCGGATAGCATCGGCCCTTTTATTTCCTCCCTGGCACTGGATCTCCTTGCCAGTTCTCTGGTTTTCCTTTCACTATTACTTCTTGTTAATAGAGGTCGCTTTGAATTATTTTTAATATATAGGCTATTCCCGGAACTTTATATTTCTATCCCTCCGAAATATTTTGGTTCTTCAGTTTGTATCAAATGTTCGAGAAACCACTGTCTAGGTATCGTAAGATCCTTTATATTCATTATTAGGGGTTTTATCTCTTCTTTAAAAGGTTTTGGTTAAAATTTTTCGATTATCTCTTTGGTTTGAAACTGTTCTAGCCTCTGTAGTTTGGGTTAATTCATGTATTGTTGTATATTTTATGGCCAGATCGTGTGAATTGGTTTTTATGTTCATTCCTTAAGTCTTAATTTTTAGTCGTACCATGTTTATTATGTTTGGGTCTATTATAGAGATAAAGTAGTTGGGTCGGATATTGAACCATACGGTTTGATTTACTAAATTGGATTAGAAATCACCTATTAGTGCTTGATGGCAGTTAGTGAATCGGTTGTCCATTACAAGTGTTATTATACGGATGTCTATGCCAGCTCTAAATAGTGCATTAATCTTAATTTGGATTAGGCCAATGTGGACATATCTAATTTCTGGGTTTTCCTTTTCCATCTTCGTACATTTTCTCTGTTAAAAATGAGGATATCTACTCTTCCTCCAGCCGACAAATTTGTTATTGTGTTTCTGTTGAAATTTTCAATTATTCTTCTAGAAAAGAAATTGAACCGTGAGACTTTGTATATTTCTGTCTTTTTTATTTATTGATACTTTTTCATCCTATCAATGTCTTCTGGGCTAAAAACTGTTTCTCTTCCAACCACATCTCCCAACATTATACTATCCAATTCTGATGTTGGGGGTGTAATAGGACATGATTCTTGATTCTTCGTTCATCATAAAGAACAATTCGGCATCTGAATCATTTTCGACTTCAAGTTCATATAGTATTACATCTGATGACAAGACTTCTTCTCCAAAACATATTTCTAAATCTTGTTCCTCCATATATTTTATCATTTTCTGGGCATTTTTTCCACTCCTGGGGCAATTTTTGGCGAAATGTCCTTTTTCGTCACATACAAAGCATCTATACCCCTTCTTGTCCTTTTGTGTAGAAGACTCGTCCTTTTTCCTAATATATTTATTACTTTTGATAAATCATCTGCTCTTTATCCATGGTTTCTATTGAAAATTTTTTCTAGATATTGGCTTTGGCCCTCTTTTGCTTCCTATTTTTCATTTTTCGCCAATTATTTTTTCGCAGCACTTTCTTCAGAGAGTTATTTATTGTGTTTTTCATTTTTTTAAGATTTTATATTAAAATAGTCGTCCTGTATTATTTTAAATGCATAGTGTATATGGTGTCCTAAATTATCTTTTTTCTCAATTCTCTTTAGGTAGTCTGGGTATCCGTTTCGTGTTTTGGTATCCCATGGGTTAGGGAGCTTGTGGAAAAAAAGATCAAGCCAATTTTGTGCCTTATCGTACTCTAGTTTGTAAAAGTATTTTGAGAATGTTTTGCAGTATTCTTCAAATTCACATATTTCACATAATTCAATTTTGGATAGCGCATAAAGGACTTCTTCTTGTGCTTTATCATTTATGAACCCACATAAATTTTCTTTGATAATTTTTATGAAGTCAGTAAGGATATTTTCAAAACCAATGAACTTAACGTTTTCTCCCAACTCTTTTCGTTTACTTTTTCCTTCTCCCGAATTTATCCATTGTTTTATCCATTGCAAAACATCTCTTTGTAAGGCTCCCGTAATGTAATTGACAAATATTTTATTGTCTCATGTTCCTTCGTGATTTGTGATTACAACAGCTAGGGATTGTGCCCAGTCATCTATAACTTTTTACTTATCCTTAAAATGTATATTGGACAAATCTAGATAGGTTTCTCCTTGGGATACACTCCTTTTTATTAAATCATCAATTCTCATATTCCCTCCTATTTGTAACTTGTTTAAATCTGTTGGAGTTTTCCTATCTTCTCCAACATGTATTAGCTCACTGTCAGATTCAATTTCTTTCTCGAGTTCAGTCTCGTATTCATCGTGTACAATCATTCCATAGTCCTCGTCTGAATTCGTGGTGCTTTCTGGCTCTTCTTTCTCACTTTGTAGGTTGTATATTTAAGGGTCAAATTTAAAATGGTATAATAAACCTTCATTTTGAAGGTATGTCTCTTGCATTCTCTTTACTAGATGGTCCCTCTCATGAGTAGTACTATTTGGATCTTTATATAACTCCTTCTAACAATTAATTAGTTCTATTATCGAGTCATACTCTTTCCTGGAGTATACCCTTTCGACTTGCATCATGTTTATCTGTTAACTCGGTTTTTTTTTTTGCATTGAGATGGTACCTAATCCGTCAATGCGATCCAACCTTCCTACTACTTCATTTCCTTATCGAATCGTTTCATGGAAGTATTTTTTTCGTACAGAATATATTTGTCATTTTGTTCCGTTAATTTTTCTATTCGGGACTCTAATTTGCTGAACTTGAAAACTATGAGATCAACAAGGGTATTAAGAAAGCTGGATATATTATTTAAATTTTTATCTATAGTTCTTGAAAAATATTCTAAATGACTATAATCCCTTCTAGAATGCTCAAATATGCATGGTATGTCAGTAGTCATCTAAGATGTCGGTGGATAACTAGCTCTGAGTAGCCTACGGTGCCTAAAACCATCTCCTGAGGGTTACCCTACAAACGCCTACTTTCGGTAACAAAGGGCACACTCAGGAATCTGAGCTTTAAAATTACTCAAATCTAGCAGGAGACACTTAGAATGTATCTAGGACAATACACATGCAGGTTGTGAGGGAGCAGAAGATTGGTTTTTTGTACTACCCCAAGTTTCTCCGATTTTTTTATTTTTTACGAATTTTTCAAAAAATAAGTTCATGCGAAACTACATAAAACTTGTCTAGCACACTAAAGCAAGTACTTTATAATAATTCAAAGTACTTTATAATAATTCAAAAATGTACAGTAACATACCGAAACGGTAATCATTTCATACCTAAGACGCTTTGTACAGACTGCAGACCCCTAATCAATCAAGCTTTTTTTCATACTTGCCAGATTTGACAGTGTCACCTCTTCATATGGTACCAAGCTTTCGGGCCAAGACCCAAGCATAGATTCTGGAACAGGACGCTCAGTTTGCTAAGGAGTAGATTCGACGAAATCTCTGAAGCGGAATAACATCTTCTTACCTAAATAGACAACTAATTCGTAACGCCTATACTTCCTCTATTCACAGCAATTATTCACAAAGAAAAAGATTGAAAAAACTGGAAAGAAAACTAGAAAAGAACTCAGAACACCGAAGATTAAAAAAAGAAGAAGGCTTGGTAAGCTCTGCCTTTCCTCTTAGCTGAAACTCGTATTTATAATGAAAAAGTCCTTCAGATGAGAATGAATCTTACAACAGTCTTACAAAGATAAAGCTGCTTTACAAAAGTGTACAGAAAAAAGGAACTTCATTATTGTCCTCTGGAGGGTCTACCCCGTCCTTTTGTTGGCCATTATTGAGATGGAGATAAGAGAGAATCTCCTGCTGAGTAGATGCAGCGTGGCTTGGGCCCACCACGCTTTTAATTGTCCATGAGGTTGACAGCATCCTCATCTCTTATGGCGTCTTCTTCCCCACCCATGTCTTCGTCTTCAACATGATCGAGTTCTTCATAGAACTCATCTTTGGCTATCCTGCCTTGTTTCCCGAGGTTGAGGCTGGCAAGGTATTCAAGAACTTTGGGTATACGGATTTCGGAATTCTCGAAAGCTCCGATCCAGTCGTATAGAAGTATATTGTTATCTATAGTGACTGTATGTACACCCACTAAAGCCTGCTGATAAGCTTCGGTGAAAAACTCCTTTGCTGCCTTCTTCGTTTCTTCTTCCAGGTTTATCATGGGAAGATTGTCACAAGAGTCAGAGGGGATATAATTCTGACTATGTAACTCCCAAAGCTGTACAGAGGGGTAGAGCTTGAGATATTTTCTTTCTTCCCATATGCTCCAGATTCTGAAGAAGAAACTGGACTGATATTTTGAAGAATAAGCCTTTATACTTTTGATGCAGAGAGGAGGAAGATATTCTTCATACTCTTCGGGATGAGTAGAGTTCACAAAGATTTCATGAACTAGGCCTGTTTGAATGACCTTTTTGCAGGATTTGATGTCTTGAAAACAGGTTATGATTCTGGGAGACCTGTTTTTATTCCAAATAAGATCATGCTGATGAAGGCTATGATGTCTGTAGCTTTCAATTGTTTGAAAAAGTTCCTCAGATGTTGATCATCCACCATTTGCTGAAGATTTAGGTTGATCATTTTATGTACTGTAAGCTCAGCTTCTAGCTGCCTAGACTTTTCACTGTTGATCCGGCATTGTTCTAGAAGACTGCAGAATTCTGGTATTGGGAGACTGACCAAGTCTGACAATTCCATATCAGAAATAGTCTGTCTCAGGAATTGCTGATCCTGAGAGTTTCCCTGAAACCAAGTATTACTTCTCATGGAAAGATCTGAGCTTTGAGATGTAGTAGAGTAGTCACATAATTTGGAGACTGCTTCAATGATGTTTTGTTTCTCCTTTTTTTCCTGAGAAAAATGAGCAAACATTGATAGAACTAATTGTTCTATTTGAGTCAGCCAATATTTGCTAGAGGAAAAATCATTTGATTGTATGGCTCGATAGCAGCCATTAAGCTTGTTGTATATCACCTCGTTAGAGTTTTTTAACTCTAAGTTGTACCAGTCACGAACGACGATTGAAGCAAAAGGTTTTCCTTGTTGCTGAATTCGCCTTTGGGCGGCTGTAATATTGTTGTAAGTTGGACCAGGAAGAACTGTCATTCCTGGAGGAGGGAAATCCTTCAAATTTGATGATGTGGCTCCCGTTTCCGGGGTAGTGGCTCCTGTTTCCAGGGTAGCTCCCTTGATGGGGGTCTTCTTGCTTTCTCCAGTTTCCTGGGTAATTCTTCGAGTGTTTCCTCCCATTTCTGGGGTCTTCTTATTCTGCACCTTTTGCCATGGTGCTTCTTCTAGCTGTTTTGCCTTCTCTGAGAAGGCCTCTAGCTTCTTTATTTTGTCCTCATCCATAAGGACGAGTTAAAAGATCTGCAAGAAAATTTGTGTGACCAGGAATATATTTGACATCATATTGATATATTTCAAAATATAAAGCAATTCTTATTCTTTTAATATTTTCTTCTGGGTTATTTATGGTTCTTTTTTTCAAGAATTGAGCTACTGATTTATTATCAGTTTCAATTATAAACTGTCTATTGAGCAAATATATTTTCAGACTTTTTATTGCTAATTTGATAGCTAATAATTCTTTATCATAGGTTGAATATTTTTGTTGTGGTTTAGTAAATTTGCCAGATGTATAGGCAACTATTTCCCTTTGTTTTGCTATTAAAACTCCTGCCCAAAATTGGTCTGAAGCATCTGTCTGAAGAGTTACTAATTCTTCTTTTTTGGGAAAATATAGTATAGATTGTTTAGTAAGTAATTATTTAATGTTTTATATTTCCTTTTCTTCAGCAGAAGAAAGCTGAATATTTATTTTGTCAGTATTCCATCTCCTGGGTTGTTCTCCATTTTCTATTTTATATTTTGCCTGCTCTGTAGTTAATTTTTCTTGTAAGTTTTGAACTAACTGATATAAGTGAGGAATAAACTTCCTTCCATAATTTAGTAGTCCTAGAAAACTCTGCAATTGTTTTAGAGTTCTAAAAGTTTTAGGAAATTCTTTTAACTTAGAATATATATGTTATTGTAGTTCTATTTGTCCTTCCTTTATGTATTTTTCAAGAAATTCAACTTCTGTTTTGAATAAGCATATCTTTTTTGGACTTAAGATGATTCCGTTATTTTGCAACTTGTAGTAGGTGTTGTTTATGACTTTCCAAAGTTTGTGAAAAAACTAATATATCATCAACATAGACTACCACAAATGGTAAGTGTCCAAATATAGAGTTCATCTATTTTTGAAATATTTGTGGAGCATTTTTTAAGCCAAAAGACATTACTAACCATTCGTAATGTCCCTGTGGGCAACTAAATGCTGTTAACTCTATGGATTCTGTATTAGCTAATTTTATTTACCAGAATCCTAATTTGGCATCAAATTTGCTATAATATTTTGATCCTTATACTAGTTTTATTAATAGTTCAGCAGATGGTATAAAATATCCATCGAATTTTGTATAGCTGTTTAATTTTCTATAGTTGATAACCATTCTAACTTTTCCTCTCTTTTGTTCTACATGATTCCTTACCAGAAATGCAAAAGAAGAATATAAACTTTTGCTAGGTTGTATTAGCTTGAGATCTAATAAATCTTTGATTTGTTCTGAAAATTCTTTTTTGTCTAGAGGTGATACCATTATACTATTTACACGTATTTTGGTATCTTTATATTGTTCGAGGATAGTTAAAGAACAACATCTTGGTGCTTTATCAAAATGTAATAAAGGATCATTTGAATATAAAGGTTTCAGTATACTATGGATGACTTCCTCTGTATGAGAAGAGGCTGAAATTGGATATGTACAAAAGGTTTTAGTGTAATCAATTAGACGGTCACCATGCTGTGCTGGCGTGAATGATTGTGCTAAAGGTATAGGAAAATGTACACGAGATATTTGATGATTGTCGAAGGTAAAATAAAGTGTGTTGAAAGGAGCATAGTGACGGAGATTATTCATGCCAACAAGACGATATCAAAATCTATTGGTAATAAAGCAAAATCAAAAATATAATGATGATGTTTATTATGTATGTCAGGTATAGAGATAGATAATTTTGCTTTGTGTGTAACTAGAACTGGTCGTCCCATGAAATCTTGTAATTTTACTTGTTTTTCTAATGGTAGCCAAAATTGTTGTACTTGGTTTCAGGGAAACTCTCAGGATCAACAATTCCTGAGACAGACTATTTCTGATATGGAATTATCAGACTTGGTCAGTCTCCTAATACCAGAATTCTGCAGTCTTCTAGAACAATGCCGAATCAACAGTGAAAAGTCTAGGCAGCTAGAAGCTGAGCTTACAGTACATAAAATGATCAACCTAAATCTTCAGCAAATGGTGGACAATCAACATCTGAGGAACTTTTTCAAACAACTGGAACCTACAGATATCATAGCCTTACTTCATCAGTATGATCTTATTTGGAATAAAAACAGGTCTCCCAGAATCATAACATGTTTTCAAGACATCAAATCCTGCAAAAAGGCCATTCAAACAGGCCTAGGTCATGAAATCTTTGTGAACTCTACTCATCCCGAAGAGTATGAAGAATATCTTCCTCCTCTCTGCATCAAAAGTATAAAGGCTTATTCTTCAAAATATCAGTCCAGTTTCTTCTTCAGAATCTGGAGCATATGGGAAGAAAGAAAATATCTCAAGCTCTACCCCTCTGTACAGCTTTGGGAGTTACATAGTCAGAATTATATCCTCTCTGACTCCTGTGACAATCTTCCCATGATAAACCTGGAAGAAGAAACGAAGAAGGCAGCAAAGGAGTTTTTCACCGAAGCTTATCAGCAGGCTTTAGTTGGTGTACATACAGTCACTATAGATAACAATATACTTCTATACGACTGGATCAGAGCTTTCGAGAATTCTGAAATCCGTATACCCAAAGTTCTTGAATACCTTGCCAGCCTCAACCTCGGGAAACAAGGCAGGATAGCCAAAGATGAGTTCTATGAAGAACTCGATCATGTTGAAGACGAAGACATGGGTGGGGAAGAAGACGCCATAAGAGATGAGGATGCTGTCAACCTCATGGACAATTAAAAGCGTGGTGGGCCCAAGCCACGCTGCATCTACTCAACAGGAGATTCTCTCTTATCTCCTCCATCTCAATAATGGCCAACAAAAAGACGGGGTGGACCCTCCAGAGGACAATAATGAAGTTCTTTTTTTCTGTACACTTTTGTAAAGCAGCTTTATCTTTGTAAGACCGTTGTAAGATTCTTTCTCATCTGAAGGACTTTTTCATTATAAATACGAGTTTCAGCTAAGAGGAAAAGCAGAGCTTACCAAGCCTTCTTCTTTTTTTAATCTTCGGTGTTCTGAGTTCTTTCTAGTTTTCTTTCCAGTTTTTTTCAATCTTTTTCTTTGTGAATAATTCTGTGAATAGAGCTGCGAGCAAGTGGTATCAAAGCCTTGGCATCGTTCTTTTTCTTCTTTTGTAAGTATTTCTAACACAGCCATGTCTGGCTGAACTGGTTAGACATGTTATTTTCTTAATTTCATTAGCAAACTAGATAATAGTATCTTACGCCATGAGGTAGGAAACGAATTATGGCTGTGCTCTCTCTCTCTGAAGCCATGTAATAGGCTTGTGGTGGACTGCGTCCGTGATGGACTGATAGGTCCTTGAGGCAGAACCCTAAGGAGAAAGCCACCCTTAGAGGTTATATGTGTGGAGAGAAATGGGTCAAAGCGATACTCTTATCTAGCTAGCTAAAGAAAGAAAGAAAATAGCATGTCTAGTTTATAAAAACCTTCATTACTCATGTCTCGTTCTTTGGTTCTACCTGAAACATATGAATGTCCTTTTAATTTAAACTCTCATGAACATTATATTCATCTTCCTAGTAATAGTTCTACTGAATAACAAAACAGTATGTTCAGTTACTTAAGTGATCAGTTATATCTTGTTCCTCAAAAATTAACTACTTTACAAACGTTTTTAAGTTTCTCTACTTTTTCTTCTAAAGAAAGATTTGGATCCGTTCGTATGATAAAAACTTCTTTAAAATCTTTAAAAAGTATTGATTCAAAAGAAATTGATTATCAAAAATATTTGCAATATAAGAATTTACAATTAGAAGAACTAGATGGAAAAATTGATTCTGAAGAAATTTTCGACTTCTATGAAAAAAATTCTTCTTCTATCAAATATTTTTCTAAATAGTCTTCTTCTGATGAAAGTTATGCTTCTATTGCAAGTTCTTTTGATGATGAATTGTCTGTACCCTCTAACGAGGAGTTATATCAACCCTCTAACGAGGAGTTATATCTACCCTCTAACAAGGAGTCATACATACCCTCTAGCGAGGAGCAATACTACATACCCTCTAACGAGGAAAATTATATACAATACATACCCTCTAACGAGGAGCAATATTTATCCTCTAGCGAGGACAATTTGAATATAAATATGGAACGTGGTGAATCTTCTTCTATAATTCATCATCCTAGTAGACCAAATCCTCATCAACCACAAGAAAGTACAGATGATAATATGTATCATAGAGATACAAATGAAAACTATGTAGATTCTTATATATTTAGACAAAGTAAAAGACATCCAAGTTCATCAATAAATCTAATATTTAATATAGACTATATACCAGCAAATGAATTGCGAGATTATATAGTTAATTGGGAACAATTAATGGTAGGAACATCTACCTTAATACCTGATTCAGTAACTCATAAAGACTTTGTTCTACTATCATGTGGCTATTGGCAAGAAATAACACTAAGATGGTTAACACAATATGAAAAACTATGTCCAAATGAAATATTAGCTTTAAATTCCCATAATACTAGAAAAGATGCTTTACATAGTATTTGCAAATTATTATATGCTGATCTAACCGGCAATGATATTACTGCCAAAGGCATAGATGAAAATATATTATTAAAAATGAGGTTATGCAATATATGCTACCTTGAGGAATTTACAAATCAATATATTAGTTATATATTTAAATTAAATACATTAGAAAAAAAGATATTCTGGATTACATCTTTCTTTTCTAAATTACCAATACCATGGGATACCATGATTGAGAAAAAGTATAATAACCTTAGACAAGGTGCTCCACACAATACCGGTGCCCTCAAAAAGGCCTGTATGGAGACAGTAAAGAAAACTTGCCAATTACAAAAAGCAAATAATCATCTTACAAAATATATACATAAATCAGATATAAAAACATCATGTTGCCCTAAATACGACCCGGACATCAATTAGCAATTTGGTTGTCCTCCAGTCTATGGATACAACAAATCTTATTTTCCATATAAGAAAAAGCATAAAAAATATTCTAAAAGGCAGAAGTATAAACAAGAGTATAAACCAAAATATCGAAAGAAAAAATACAAAGTATCTAGAAAGAAATGGAAACCAGAATACAAGGAAAAATATAAAAAATCGAAGAAGTACAAAAAATGAAAATTTATTAAAACAAATAAGACAGGTTTGAAAAAGAATTGTACATGTTTTAAGTGTGGCAAAGAAGGCCATTATGCTCATGAATGTACTGTAAATATAAAAACGGTATGGTTACATGATTTAGAATCATATGATATACGTTTAGGAACTATAGATGAAGTTCCTAGTGAAAACTCTTCAATATATGAAATAGAATCTGTATACGACAATAGCTCTTTAGAGTCGGATTCTTCAGAAGTAGAAGATTTCAGTATAAATATGATGACAATAAATAAAACATATCATTCTGTTCAAATCGTACCTTTATAAAAAACTGTGATATTACCCAAAAGGGAATCTTTAAAATTTCCAGGGCATATACTTTATGCAAATCAAAATTACAATTTACAAAGGTATCAAACCACAGAAATATACCTAGACCTAATTATTAAAATACCGTATGGTTATTATGGAGAGATCCAAAACCTAAGATATCATACTATAAGAAATATTTTTATTACTTACGGATTAATAGAATCTACGACTGATCAAAATACTCATATAACAATGAAAAGTACAAGTTTAGAAAACCATCCTTATCAAATTCCTAAAGGAACACCAATCGGGATATTGATAATACACAAATATGAAGATTTACCAATGGTTAAAGTTGAACAAGATCCATTACTTTCAACTTCTCCTCCTTTAAGTCCAGAAATGACTCCTGGACAAACTTCTAGAGAATCTATGTTTGAATACAGAGTATATATGAATACATTATCAGAAATAGAACCTCAAGAGACTTATAATAAGAGTATTGACAATAGTCAAGGAGAACATTATGAAATTACTGATGAAGATATTGAAAGATTAAAACTTTCAATACCTCATGCCAAACAAAATGAAGTATATAATCCTCAGTCTAAACTGAAATCATTATGGTCCAATAAGCATACTTATATTTTTGAAAGAATGCAAGAAAATATAGAATTAAAGAGAGATGAAGATTTCACCTCCATAAAGATATTAAACCTTGCACAGATTGAGAAATTGAAACAAAAATATCCGAAAAAGAAATATTTACATATTGGATTAATTCAAATAAAAATTACTGGTCTATTTAGATCGGAAATTGATACACCAATTATGATAATTTGTTGTGACGAAAGAATTATCAACAATCCTCTAAATAGCATATTAGGAGGAGCAAAATCAAACCTAGCTAATAGAATATTTGGAGTCAATATACATCCGGATTTCTGTATCAGCTTAAATGATAGCAATATAGAAAAGGCATGTACTTTATCTATAAATCTTAAAGGCATAAAAATACTCCCTGGATCAAAAGTTTTGGGAATCCAATGGGAACATTGTCTAGCATTAAATGAAACATCTACATTTAGATCAGTTACACCAACTCAGTTTATTAAACTATTTGAGGTTGGGAATGACAAAATTATCCAACCAAAATTAATCAATATTAAACATCTGAGATATGACAATGAAATGCAAGTGTTTTTAAAGATATTAAAACCAAAAACACAACTTCCTATAGAAACTTTTATTGGTTCGGAAAATACTATTTCTACAACAATCATAAATCCTAATATTCCGAGAAGTCTGAGTACTTCTGAATACAGAAATACAAATTTACATTAAGACCCAAGTAGACCAAGTACTTCTATAATAGATAACTTGGAGAATACTCCTTTAGAAGGAAGAACACAAAAAATACTAGATCAACAACGAAAGATTCAAGAACAAAATATTATACGATTACCAACTAGTTCTTTTGGACTTTCTAATATTGGATCTTGAGACAAAACCTCAGTTACATATTTATATTCCAATGACTATTTTATTTTCTGAACTTTACACAAATATTACCATACATACACTTCTCGATTCGGGAGCTGAAACTAGTCTAATTCAACAAAAGTTTATCCCTCAACAATTTTGGCTACCATTAGAAAAACAAGCAAAATTACAAGATTTCATGGGACGACCAGTTCTAGTTACACACAAAGCAAAATTATTTATCTCTATACCTGACATACATAATAAACATCATCATTATATTTTTGATTTTGCTTTATTACCAATAGATTTTGATATCGTCTTGTTGGCATGAATAATCTCCGTCACTATGCTCCTTTCAACACACATTATTTTACCTTCGACAATCATCAAATACCTCATGTACATTTTCCTATACCTTTAGCACAATCATTCACGCCAGCACAGCATGGTGACCGTCTAATTGATTACACTAAAACCTTTTGTACATATTCAATTTCAGCCTCTTCTCATACAGAGGAAGTCATCCATAGTATACTGAAACTTTTATATTCAAATGATCCTTTATTACATTTTGATAAAGCACCAAGATATTGTTTTTTAACTATCCTCGAACAATATAAAGATACCAAAATACGTGTAAATAGTATAATGGTATCACCTCTAGACAAAAAAGAATTTTCAGAACAAATCAAAGATTTATTAGATCTCAAGCTAATACAACCTAGCAAAAGTCCACATTCTTCTCCTGCATTTCTGGTAAGGAATCATGTAGAACAAAAGAGAGGAAAATCTAGAATGGTTATCAACTATAGAAAATTAAACAGCTATACAAAATTCGATGGATATTTTATACCATCTGCTGAACTATTAATAAAACTAGTACAAGGATCAAAATATTATAGCAAATTTGATGCCAAATTAGGATTCTGGCAAATAAAATTAGCTAATACAGAATCCATAGAGTTAACAGCATTTAGTTGCCCACAGGGACATTACGAATGGTTAGTAATGCTTTTTGGCTTAAAAAATACTACACAAATATTTCAAAAATGGATGAACTCTATATTAAGACACTTACCATTTGTGGTAGTCTATGTTGATGATATATTAGTTTTTTCACAAACTTTGGAAAGTCATAAACAACACCTACTACAAGTTGCAAAATTATTACTTGATAACGGAATCATCTTAAGTCCAAAAAAGATATGCTTATTCAAAACAGAAGTTGAATTTCTTGAAAAATACATAAAGGAAGGACAAATAGAACTACAACATATATATTCTAAGTTAAAAGAATTTCCTAAAACTTTTAGAACTCTAAAGCAATTGCAGAGTTTTCTGGGACTACTAAATTATGGAAGGAAGTTTATTCCTCACTTATCTCAGTTAGTTCAAAACTTACAAGAAAAATTAATAACAGAGCAAGCAAAATATAAAATAGAAAATGGAGAACAACCCAGGAGATGGAATACTGACAAAATAAATATTCAGCTTTCTTCTGCTGAAGAAAAGGAAATAGAAAACATTAAACAATTACTTACTAAACAATCTATACTATATTTTCCCAAAGAAGAAGAATTAGTAACTCTTCAGACAGATGCTTCAGACCAATTTTGGGCAGGAGTTTTAATAGCAAAACAAAGGGAAATAGTTGCCTATACATCTGGCAAATTTACTAAACACAACAAAAATATTCAACCTATGATAAAGAATTATTAGCTATCAAATTAGCAATAAAAAGCCTGAAAATATATTTGCTCAATAGACAGTTTATAATTGAAACTGATAATAAAGCAGTAGCTCAATTCTTGAAAAAAAGAACTATAAATAACCCAGAAGAAAATATTAAAAGAATAAGAATTGCTTTATATCTTGAAATATATCAATATGATGTCAAATATATTCCTGGTCACACAAATTTTCTTGGAGATTTTTTAACTCGTCCTTATAGATGAGGACAGAATAAAGAAGCTAAAGGCCTTCTCAGAGAAGGCAAAACAGCCAGAAGAAGCACCATGGCAAAAGGTGCAGAATAAGAAGACCCCAGAAATGGGAGGAAACACCCGAAGAATTACCCAGGAAACTGGAGAAAGCAAGAAGACCCCCATCAAGGGAGCTACCCTGGAAACAGGAGCCACTACCCCGGAAACGAGAGCCACATCATCAAATTTGAAGGATTTCCCTCCTCCAGGAATGACAGTTCTTCCTGGTCCAACTTACAGCAATATTACAGCCGCCCAAAGGCGAATTCAGCAACAAGGAAAACCTTTTGCTTCAACCGTCGTTCGTGACTGGTACAACTTAGAGTTAAAAAACTCTAACGAGGTGATATACAACAAGCTTAATGGCTGCTATCGAGCCATACAATCAAATGATTTTTCCTCTAGCAAATATTGGCTGACTCAAATAGAACAATTAGTTCTATCAATGTTTGCTCATTTTTCTCAGGAAAAAAAAGAGAAACAAAACATCATTGAAGCAGTCTCCAAATTATGTGACTACTCTACTATATCTCAAAGCTCAGATCTTTCCATGAGAAGTAATACTTGGTTTCAGGGAAACTCTCAGGATCAGCAATTCCTTAGACTATTTGGATCTTTATATAACTCCTTCCAACAATTAATTAGTTCTATTATCGAGTCATACTCTTTCTTGGAGTATACCCTTTCGACTTGCATCATGTTTATCTGTTAACTCGGTTTTTTTTTTGCATTGAGATGGTACCTAATCCGTCAATGCGATCCAACCTTCCTACTACTTCATTTCCTTATCGAATCGTTTCATGGAAGTATTTTTTTCGTACAGAATATAGAATATATTTGTCATTTTGTTCCGTTAATTTTTCTATTCGAGACTCTAATTTGCTGAACTTGAAAACTATGAGATCAACAAGGGTATTAAGAAAGCTGGATATATTATTTAGATTTTTATCTATAGTTCTTGAAAAATATTCTAAATGACTATAATCCCTTCTAGAATGCTCAAATATGCATGGTATGTCAGTAGTCATCTAAAATGTCGGTGGATAACTAGCTCTGAGTAGCCTACGGTGCCTAAAACCATCTCCTGAGGGTTACCCTACAAACGCCTACTTTCGGTAACAAAGGGCACACTCAGGAATCTGAGCTTTAAAATTACTCAAATCTAGCAGGAGACACTTAGAATGTATTTAGGACAATACACATGCAGGTTGTGAGGGAGCAGAAGATTGGTTTTTTGTACTACCCCAAGTTTCTCCGATTTTTTTATTTTTTACGAATTTTTCAAAAAATAAGTTCATGCAAAACTACATAAAACTTGTCTAGCACACTAAAGCAAGTACTTTATAATAATTCAAAGTACTTTATAATAATTCCAAAATGTACAGTACATACCGAAACGGTAATCATTTTATACCTAAGACGCTTTGTACAGACTGCAGACCCCTAATCAATCAAGCTTTTTTTCATACTTGCCAGATTTGACAGTGTCACCTCTTCATATGGTACCAAGCTTTCGGGCCAAGACCCAAGCATAGATTCTGGGACAGGACGCTCAGTTTGCTAAGGAGTAGATTCGACGAAGTCTCTGAAGCGGAATAACATCTTCTTACCTAAATAGACAACTAACTCGTAACGCCTATACTTCCTCGTCAATGGTTTGAGCTTGTAGCTCTAGTGATGACATGCTAGGTGCTTAAGCAAGAGAATTCCATCGAATCTCAACATGAAGAGTATATTATTGTCAATCTGAATCACTAATTGTTATCTCCACGCTCTAACTAGTATATAAAAATTTATGTGAATTAAACACTTTTTTATGGTCGATCAAGAGGTGTCATTTGGTTTATTGTTAAAAACTACTAATTTTGTAACAATCTAATGTATGGTTAAAATACATTAAAAATATTGATTTCTTGTATATCACCATTTTATGACGTGGATATCAAAATTAAAGGTTACAGACTCTTTATGTTGAGATTTAATTGTGCCTCCATATGCAACTCCTATGGAGACACTAATATACACTTCATATATAGTGTTATGAAATAATCTGAACTATCTAATCTAATAATTATGAGTCAAGAATATATATATTTATAGGTGTCTCAATAATATACAAATAATCCAAAAGGGGATGTGGGTTTAAATTTAAACTAAACCTAAATACAAAATAGTTTTCTAATCTAACACTCACTCTTAAGTTATAAATATAAATTATACACAACTTGTTATATAGATTAGAAAACGCAATCTCCTTCTTCAATAGTATAGATTAACTTGAAGCAATGAACAATAGCATACAATAGTAGATGAATCACTCGAATATCAGAGCACACCCATATTCGAGCAAATAGTTGGCAACAGATGAACTTTTTTCTTAGAACTAGTAGTAGGCAGCTAGGGAAGGTAATGGATGCGTCAATAGGTCAATTTTTGGCCCGTTCTATACAAAATTTTGAATTAAAAATGAAAAAAAATTAATTCAAAATTTTGTATAGAGAGAGCAGAAATTGGCCCATAGACACGTGCATTACCATCCCTATAAGCAACTAATAAACTTTTTTTTTAAAAATAGTAGTAAACAGTAGATAAACTTCTTTTTGAGAAGTAATAATAGATAATAGATAAACTCATTTTTTGAAGCAGTAGTAGTAGTAGATAAACTTCTTTATGAAAAGTAGTAGTAGAAATAGATAAACTTTTTTCTTAAAAGTAGTAATAGACAGTAGATAAACTTCTTTCTCAAAAGCAGTAGTAGGTAATAAATAAACTTCTTTCTTAGAAGCAGTAATAGGCAACAAATAAACTTCTTTCGCAAAATCAGTAGTAGATAGCAAATAGACTTCTTTCTTAGAAACAGTAATAGGTTGCAGAGAAGCAATAGTAGGCAAAGCAGTTGCATCGTCTTGATTACACTTCGTAGTTAATGAGGGACCAGTCAGAGTTCCTGTAGTAGTAGAAACAATAGTAGTCCTTTACTATTGTTACAATCACGAAACAGGAAAGCAAATCTGAAACAGATACGAAATAGAATTGGTGACATAAATGTGAAGTCGAAGCCAAAATCGGAGTTTGAATCGGAGTCGGTATTGAATTGGTAACACAATTACGGAGTCGAAATCGGAGTCAGAAACGGAGTCGCATCGAATACAATTGCAGAGTCGGAATCGAAATCGGTCCAGAATCAGAGTAGACGTCAGAGTCAGAATCAAACTCGACTATTTAGTAGGATGGTTAAGATTAACGGCTGAAATTTATTTTATAACGTGCTGATACTATGTTATAAAATAATCAAAACCAGCGAATCTAATTATTATTAGTCAAGAGATACATATATTTATAGGTGTTTTAACCCCATACAAACAATCCCATAGGCGATGTGGGATTAAATTTAAACTAAATCCAAATACAAGATAGTTTTTTAATCTAACACACACATGTACATAACACACATATGAGATTATAGTAGATGAACTGGCAGAACATGAAATTTAAATGAGCTATTAACAAAAAAAATGTAATCCCATTATTTTTTTTCCAAATTTTTTTGTCAAATCTTCACTTAACTTTTTTAGGATCAAATTTTATGAATTTTAAAGTTCATTTGCCCTTCCATCAAATGGATACAAGATACAAGATGTTATCTTCACCTAAAACTGTTAATTTTGTGTCTACTTGGTAGAAAGCCAAATCAAATCAAACTAGAAGAGGATCAAATCAACTTTATGGTTCAAATTTGTGCCCCAAAGCATGCCTTAAATTAATAGCCTGAAGTTAATACAACAACTAAGCCTTTTATCCCAAGTATTTGGGGTAGACTACATGAACAAAAAAAAAAGAATCACGCCGGATCGATCACTTTGATAGTCCTTCTCCATTCATTTCTATCAAGTAATATATCTTCATTTAAACATCTAGAATTCATATCTTTCGTATCACCTCCATCTTTTAACTTGTCCTACATGGATAAACTCCCCTCGTCGAATTTGTACATTTCTAAGTCTACGTTGCACATGACCAAATCATCATAAGTAATTTTCTCGCATCTTCTCATCGATGAGAGCTACACCTATTTTACCATGAATATTTTCATTTCTCACTTTATCTCTCCTACTATTGCCGCATATCTAGCAGAACATTCGTATCTCTGCTACTCTTATCTTCTGTGAATAACGTTTCTTTACAACCCAACATTCTGTGCTATATAATAAAACTAGCCCAGTATTCTAAAAAACGTCCTATGCGGGCGCATATGCGCCCGCATAAGCGTTTTCGGCCCCAGAATGCACAGAAAAGGGAAAATGCGGTCCATTATGCAGACATTTCATTATGCGGATGCATAAGCGATTATGTGAATTATGCGTCCCGCATAATCCGCATACGATAATGCGTTTTTTGGGTTATTGGGTTTCGAATTTTTAAATTCGGCCGAAACCCAACCCGTACCCGCTACCTATACATAAAAATCTCCCTCTTCAGATGTCGAACCCGTACCAACATCCCGATCCCGATCTTGAGTCCCCAAAGCGAAAAAAAAAACCCTAACCCCTCTCCGATCACCCTATCCTCCGTTCACCCTATCCCCTCTCCAATCACCGGCGATATCTCCTCCGGCGATCGTGACTCCAAACCAACGACAAAAACGAAAAAACCCTAACTCTAGTCTCCCGATCTCCCGATCTCCCGAGCTCTCCATTCGCCCTTTCCCTTCTTCGATCACCGACGACATCTCCTCCGGCGATCGTGACTCCAAACCAGCGACAAAAACGAAAAAAACCCTAACTCTAGTCTCTGATCTCCCGATCTCTCGAGTTCTCCGTTTGCCCTTTCCCCTCTCCGATCACCAGCGACATCTCCTCCGGCAGCTGTAGTCCTCAAGGCGAGCTCTCCGGCGGTACTGATTTGGTAAATTATTTTTTTCAGTTAGAATTTTAGATATTTTTAGGGTTTTGAAGTTTATGTTTTTTGGGTATTATTCCTGTTGAATATTTTTGAAGAATGATGATTATTTTGAGTAAAATGAGTTGAATTTGGGGTTTGAATCCTTTAGTGAAGGGAAAAATTTGGATAATTTAGGGCTAGGGACATAGGGTTTTTGTGCGATAATTTTGGTGCAATTTATGGTGAGAATTAAGTTTAGTTGCTGGATTTTTGCTGGATTAATTTGCTGGATTTTGCAGCCAATTAATTTGCTGGTGAGAATTAAGTTTAGTTGTTGGATTTAGTTTGCTAGATTAACTTGCTGGATTGAGGGACCTAGGGTTAATTTGTTGGATTTTGCAGCAAGCATGACCATCTTCGATATTAATATTATTTGCTGGATTTAGTTGCTATAGATTAGAAATTAATAATTTAATATTTCTCTCAGCCAATTAATTCAAATTCTGATGTCTATCAAGGCATGAGTCTGATCTGAACTTAATATATACTATTTTTGTTAGAGAGTACAATGTTGCCATGAGATGGGTGGATTTTGGATTGTTTTTTCTGTAATGTAACATAAAGTGCTACTAAAGCCATAAAGTGTTGTTAACTGATCACTTCGATGAATTATTTTTGAATATAAGTTTATTTGAATATAAGTTGGTGATTTGTTAATTGTATAAGTTTATTGTAGTAGAATATAAGTTTATTTGAATATAAGTTGGCGATTTGTTAATTGTATAAGTTTATTGTCGTAGAATATAAGTTTATTTGAATATAAATTGGCGATTTGTTAATTGTATAAGTTTATTGTAGTAGAATATAAGTTTATTTGAATATAAGTTGGCGATTTATTAATTGTATGAATTATTTTTTTAATGAGAAATAATTGTTTTTCTTAATGATGATGTAGAAATTTCTTTAAGGCATATAAGTTTATTTGTATGTCATCATCAATAGCCTCTAATTCAAGTAGTTGTGGCCGACAAAATCCATCGAGTGAGGAAGATAGCCAGATTCCATTGAAACCAGCAGGATCAAATGACATTGGGTGGAATTATAGTAGGCTAATAAAGGGAGGATCTTATAATGATGTGAAATGTATCAAGTGTAATAAGATTGTGAAAGGAGAAATAAAGATTGAAACAACATATTGCAGGAGTTGGAGGAGAAGTGTCAGCATGTATGCTTTCTACAGATGAAGTAAGGCATATATATAGGGAGAACTTGGAGGGAATCAAGAAGAGCAAAGTTGACAAGCGGAAAGCTGATTATGAGCTCCGAGAAGAGGTGCAGATATCAGTGGAAAGAGAGAGAGAAGAACCCGAACTCACTGGAGATCATAGGCCCCGTGTTAGTGGTCCACTGAACAGACTGGTGGATGAAGGTAAATGGAAGCAAACAGTTATCAATGAAGGAGAGAGAAGGAAGTGGAAGGAGCTAGCGCATGATTATACGGCCATGTGGGCATATACCAAAGGAATTCTTTTTAACACTTTCGACTTTGAAGAGTTCGATCAGTTTTGCGAGGCTGTTGGCAAGCACGGTCCAGGGTATAAGGGCCCCAGCCAATATCAATTGAGAGTCTCTCTTAGATAAGGCATACAAAAAAATTGAAGACAGTTTGGAGAAGTCAAAGGAAGCGTAGGATGAATATGACTGCAGTATTTTGACTGATGAATGGACTGACAGAAACAATAGAAATATTATGAATTTATGTGTCCATTGTAAGGGCGGCACATGCTTCATTAAATCCATTGATGACTCGGCCAATGCACATACTGGCGAATACATATTAAATTGGGTGGAAAACTGCATCAAAGAAGTGGGTGAGAAGCGCGTGCTGCAAGTGGTTACTGATAACTACCAATCCAACATGGCAGCAAATAATATGTTGAAGGAAAGAAGGCCTAATATATTTTGGACCAGTTGTGCAGCCCACACTATAGATCTTATGTTGGAGGGTATTGGTAAGATACCCAAATACAAAACTGTGATTGAGAAGGCAAGATCAATGACAACTTTTCTCTATGCGCATCACAGTACACTGGGTTTGATGCGCTCATTTACAAACAGGAGGGAGCTTGTTCGTCCAGGAATCACTAGATTTGTCACCACCTTCCTAAGCTTGAACTGCCTGGTGGACAAAAAATCACAGTTGGCTGCATGGTGTCTTCAGATAAGTGGGATAACAACAGATGGATCAAGACAGAGAAGAGCAAGTCAACTAAAGCCACAATTTATTCCGACTCCTTTTGGAAAGACGTTAAAGAGCTTATAAAGGTATAAACTCCTTTGTTTAAATTGCTGAGAATTGTTGATGCTGATCGTAGACCTTCAATGGATTTCGTCTATGAAATACTGGAAAATGCAAAGGACGAGATCAAAACTGCTTGCAATCGAAAGGAATCTGCATTTAGACCAATTATTAATATAATTGAGAAAGAATCCAGGGACAGACTTGATAGCATATTGCATTTGACGGCATATTATCTTAATCCCTATTATTATTATAGGGATAATACAGTCCAAGATAATACACTAATAAGAAATGTCGTCATGCATTGCATATGCATATTTTATCCTGAGCATGACGTCCAAGATCAGATTGGGTCGTATAAATTTCATGTCTACAAAGATAAGGGGGGACTTATGGGGAGTGGCATGGTAGAAAGGTACCGAATGAACTTTAATGGCACGGATAATTTCGACCCAGGTAACCTTTATACATGAAATTTAAAAAAATTTAATATTAAATTCTATTCTTTCTAATTATTAACATATTGTTATATGTTGCTTCAATAGCTCTTTGGTGGGATTTTTATGGAGGAGATGCACCAAAACTTCGAAAAATAGCAATTAAGATGCTAAACTTGACAAGTAGCTCTTCAGGATACGAGAGAAATTTCAGTATATTTGAAGGGGTAAATATTACTACAATGATTATATATTTTATAATTTTCAATTATATTATTTTCAGAGTTAACACTCTAATCTTCTCTTTTCTCTTGTGTAAAATCATATATAAATTTATAGATACATACAAAGAAGAGAAACAGGCTGGATGCTAAAAAGTTGAATGATCTCGTCTCCGTTCAGTTTAACAAAAAAATGGCACAAAAAAGGAATGCGAAGAAGAAGGATGGAGATAGTAAGGATGTGCTGATTGCTTCAGATGATTCCAGAGATTTGCACTGGAAAGATGAATTTGTTAGAGAAATAGAGAATAATTACGAAGATGAGATCTTTTCTGGTTCAGGCTTAACATAGGATCTTGTTGCTGCGGCGAGTGGAGCTAACGAAGATAGACTCAGGAGGAGCAAAAGAACGCTAAGAAGAGCTGCAACGGGAATGAGAGCTCAAGAGGGTTCATCCAGTGTAGTTGTTAAACATCTTCCTGAACATGATCAAGTTATAGCTGTTTTAGAAAAAGAGGGTGATGATGCGAATGACGATGATGATGATAGCTCTGAGGAGGAGTTGGAAAATAATGTTCAATATGAAGAAGATAATGAGAAATAGTAGAGAATTTGTTGAGTGGGATGAACTGTGTTTGACAAAAACTTATATTATTTTTTGAATATGTAAAACTAATTACTTATGTAGTTGACACAAACATGTATTAGCAATGTGTGGATTATTGTCATATGTTTATTTGTACATACATTGTTCATTTTTATGTGTTAAAGAACTTTCTTATTATCATATATATTGATTCTCATTTAATTTTTCTTTTCGATTTGCAGGTGAGCGACGTTTTTGATCCATACATACATACGTCGTTCTTTTTTTTACATTGGGAGTTCAGAGATAAGTCTTTCTATCTTTTTAATTTCTTATGTAGAGCCAGTTTATATTCATTTTATATGCTTACGGTTATTATTTATAATTTTTTAGAGTTTTATAGCATTAATATATCCATTTTTTAATAATTATTATATTAATATATATTAAAATATTAATATTCTGCATAATTTCGCGTAATCCGCATAATCGGTGCGTAATCCGATTATGCGTTATGCGGTCCTGGACCGCACGCGTACTGAAAACGCATTCTTGAACATTGAACTAGCCTAATAGCAGTCCTATAAAAATTTTCCTTCAATCTTAACGGAATGTTACGGTCGCATAAAACTCCCGTTGCTCTCCTCCATTTCAACCAGTCAGCTTGTATTTTATGGTTAACATCATTATCGATCACTCTATCATTCTAAATAATAGAATCCAACTACCTAAACTGACTGCTCATTTGTATGTTTTGTCCATCCAGTTTTACAGTATTATAATTTATGGTCCGTCGTTTACTAAATTTACACTCTATATACTCTGTTTTAGATCTACTCAATCTAAAACCTCTAAATTCTAATATGTGCCTCAATAGCTCTAACTTGGCATTTACCCCTGCTCTTGTTTCATAAACTAAGACAATATCATCAGCAAATAGCATACACCAAGGTATCTCATCCTGAATAGCTTAGTAAACTCATCCATCACTATAACAAATAAATATGGGCTCAGTGCAGATCCTTGATGTAATCCAATTGTAATAGAAAAATCACTTGTTAAACCACCACATGTTCTGACATTGGCCACTACTATATCATACATGTCCTTAATTATATCGATATACTTGATGAGAATTCTTTTCTTTATCAATATCCACCAAACTATCTCTTGTGGTACCTTATCATAGGTTTTCTCTAAATTAATGAATACCATATGCAACTCTCTATTTCTCTCTCGAAATCACTCTATAAATTGACGAAATAAATGAATAGCTTCTGTCATTGATCGCCTCGGCATAAATCCAAACTGGCTCTTCGATATTTTAACAGTTTGTCGCAATCTATATTCAATTACCCTTTTCCAAAGTTTCATAGTGTAACACATGAGTTTTATTCCCCGATATTAGAACAATTCTGAATATCACCCTTATTTTTATACAAAGATATTAGGGTACTCTATCTCCATTCATTTGGTATTTTTTTAGTCTGCCAAATCTTGTTAAAAAGATATGTCAGCCACCTCACACCAATCCCTCCTAAATATCTCCATATCTTTATAGGAATCTCATCTGGACCAACAGTTTTTCTTGATTTCATCCTCTTCAAAATCATTTTTACTTCAGACTCTTTGATTCTGCGCATAAAACTACGATTCATATCCTCACATTGAATAGTAAGATCTACCAAATCTTGAGTAAAACTACCATTATATAATCTATCAAAATAATTTTTTCATTTTTCTTTAATCTTTTCGTTTCGAACTAGAACCATATTATCATCATTTTTAATACACTTTACAGTACATAAGTTTTTAGACTTTCTCTTATTCGAGCAATTCTATATATATCATTTTCTGGCTCTTTATTATCCAACTTCTCGTACACTTGTTTATATAATTTAGTTTTTACATTCCGAACAGCTTTCTTAGCCTCCTTCGCTAGTTTATACTTCTCAAAACTTATTTCATCATCATTATTATTCTTCTTCAAATCTCTATAAAGGTCTCGCTTGATCTTAATAGTATTTTTTACCTCTTCATTCCACCATGATATATCCTTATATGGTGGAATACCGCCCCTCGACTCACCAAATATATGTTTAGCTATTCTTTTAATGCAGCTAACCATTTTGTTCCATGTTACATTAGGATCATCATGGTCCCTCCAATCTGCTTCTTTTACTACTCTATCTACAAAAAAATTTTAATTATCTTCTAATCGTCACCATTTAATTTTAAGATGCAATTTATATTTAATTTTTCTAAGTCTCTTTCTAATCTGAATATCTAAAACTAAGAGTCTATATTGAGTAACTACACTCTCACCTGGCACTACCTTACAATCAGTATAACTAGCTCTATCTATCCTCCTAATTAAAAAGAAATCTATTTGGCTTGCATTCGATCTACTTTTAGAAGTAATCAAGTTAGAAACTCTCTTTTTAAACCATGTATTCACTAAAATCAAATCATAAGACAAAGTAAAATTTAGAGTTGAATTACCTGCTTCATTTCTTTCTACAAAATCAAATCCTCCATATACACTATCAAATCCATTACGACTAGTTCCTACATGCCCATTGAGATCACCACCAATAAATAGTTTTTTCCTAGAGGGTATTCTTTTTACTATATCATCTAGATCCTTCCAAAATTGATGTTTGCCAGATTCATTAAGTTCTACTTGTAGTGCATAAGCACTAATGATAATAAAAATCTCTCCATCTAAAGTAAATTTTAACTAATAAAATTCTATCACCTTTCCTCCTAACCTCCACTACATTCCCAAGTCATTGCTTATATATGATCACACCTATTCCATTACGATTTCTTTCTCTACCCGTATACCAAAGTTTATAACCCCAAAGCTCTATGATTTTAGTTTTCTCACCTACCCACTTAGTCTCCTGCACGCACAAAATATTAACCCTCCTTCTAATCATAGTATCAACTAACTCTACTAATCTACTTGTAAGGGAATATATATTCCATGATACCAACCGAAATCTATGTTTATATTTAATATATCTGAAATATCTAGCTTTCATAATGACCCCCAAGGGGTTGAAGCCAACATAAATAAAATTTAGGCAATAATTGATGGGGTTCAATTACCCCCTTGAATTTTTCAAGAACCCTTAGCCATTCTTGTTTCTTGCCCCTTGTAAAACGAAAGCAAGACTCCATTTGGGAAGTGAAATATAGGAAGTAAGGCATTTGTTTCCCTTAATATTCAAGAACCCTTAGCCACGATGCCAAACAAGAATAGCCTGAAGTTATTATGTCTGAAATATCCACTTTTGAAATGATTTTTTGATGTTAGGCCATCTAGCTTTCATAATGACCCCCAAGGGGTTGAAGCCAACATAAATAAAATTTAGACAATAATTGACGGGGTTCAATTACCCCCTTGAATTTTTCAAGAACCCTTAGCCATTCTTGTTTCTTGCCCCTTGTAAAACGAAAGCAAGACTCCATTTGGGAAGTGAAATATAGGAAGTAAGGCATTTGTTTCCCTTAATATTCAAAAAGGTAATATAGAAACACAAAAAAAGAAGTTAAGACTGAAAAGGTTAACTTCTTTTTAGGGAGATATAAAATACCCCTTAATTTTAGGAGACAAAGGTAACATCATTGATAAAGTATTTCTGAACTAATTATCTAGATATCAAAAAACTCACATAATACTTCAATCCTAACCATCTATTATAATTGAAAGAGTGGGCTTTGAGCAACGGTGGTTTCTTTGCGACCTATGGTTCACGGGTTTAAACCTTGGAATCAGTCTCTCTGCAAAAGTAGTGGTAAGGTTGCATAAATCACACCCTTCCAAAACCTTACAATGCGAAAGACTCATCCACCGGTTGTCCTTCTTTCATCCATTATAAAATAACTAAAATTAAAATTGGGACATTTGAAACAAAATTTTCAAGAAATTCATTGTTTCTAATGCCTAAGTCAGCGTGATATGTGTCAAACAACATCCTTTATATATTTACATTTATTTCCTTTAAAATTTTATATAGCAAAAAACTTGACCTCCAACTAAAATATCCTGGCTCCGGCACTGATAACCGTCATACAACCACCTCATAGCAAGGTCCGGTGACTTACAAAAAGGCTAGCATATTTACTTGCTTCCTCCTAAGGTCAGCAGGAAAGCCACTTCATTTCTTCCCAGTCCTTAAGGGAGACACAGCCTGGAATGTTGCGGAAATACATGGACTTTTGCATTTCATACTGGACTGCTTATCGACCAATTACTGGATAAAGGAAGGATCCTTAACTTCTCTGGCATGTAACCCCACTGCTTGTTCAGAACCATATGCTTGTTACTTTACACAGCTTCACAGTATTCAGGTCTGATGTTGCCACTCTGACATGAAACATGTAGAACGATAAAAATAATCTAAATCCAAAATTCGAGTCTGAGTCCGGATCTAAAATCTGAGTCCAAGTCTGAGTCCGGATCCAAAATCCGAGTTTGAATCCGAGTCCGAATCCAGAATCCGAGTCCGAATATGAATCCTAATTCAAATAATAATAATAATAATAATAATAATAAATAAATAAATAAATAAATAAAATAAAAAATTTAAAAAAAAAATTAAAAATTTAAAAAATATTAGCCAGCCTCGCACCCACGCGAGGCTGACCCTTGCGTGGAAGCGAGGCTGGGATCCCATGCAAAATCGTTTTGGAAGCGAGGCTGGGATCCCATGCAAAATCGTTTACAAAAAAAAAAAAAAAAAAAAAAAGGTGAGCCTCGCACCCGCGCGAGGCTCAGCCTCGCGGGGATGCGAGGCTCTCAGGAGAGTCCTCAAACGAAAAAAAAAAAAAATTATTTGCATGAGCCTCGCGTGGAAGCGAGGCTCAAGAGAGTTTTCAATTTAAACCGAAAAAAAAAAAAAAAAAGGCAGCGAGCCTCGCACCCACGCGAGGCCTCGCGTGGATGCGAGGCTCAGAACGAGAAACACACAACAAAAAAAAAATTTTAAAAAAAAAAAAAAGAGGCAGAAGGGCAGCCTCGCGCTCACCCAAGGCTCGACGCTCCAAGTGTGCGCAATGAGCAAAAATGAAGGGGGTGCTCAATGAGAAAAAATAAATTAAATCTCTCTATTTCATCATCCATATTCGGTTGCTCGCTTGTCCCGTTCGGTCGCCCGATTTCGCACAACAAGCTCCCAATTTCATGCACGCAATATATTTTTGACCAATCTCCAATTGTTTTGCAAATCCAAATTTTTAATTAGAGTCAAATTGATTTTTGGATAAGAAATTCTAAAATTAATTTCATTGGAGTTTGGATAATTCTATAATTTTTAATCAAGCTCAAATTAATTTTTGGATGAAAAATTCTAAATTAATTTTATTAGAGTTTGATAATCATACAAATTCTAATTAAATTCTAATTTGACTTTAATTGATTTTGGGTGCAGAAACAGGACCTGATTTGATGAATTTTCAAGTCAAGAAAATATTTGAATATCTCATCAATGAGATCACAAAGAGATTTCGATTCTATGTATAAGGAAACTGAATCTCGTTCTTATCTATAAGGAAACCGGATCTAATTCTTATCTACAAGGAAACCGGATCTCGTTCTTATTTACAAGGAAACCTCTTCAATAACCGGAGGCCTATAAATACCCTCCAAGAGAACTCAGAAAGGACCTTTGGCAAATTGATCTACGCGCGAGAGTCTCAAAGTCATGCAACAAAAGAAGAGAAGATTTTTGGCCAGATCTCTCTCCCGTCAAAGCGTTCGTGCTTTCTCTAAAAATCAACAGAGAAGAAGAACGATCTAGCCTCCAACCATCGACATCAGATCGTCAACGGGAAAAGGACCAATCCCTATAGCTGCCTCGAATCCCACATCTTCTATAAAAAGAGAGCGACGATCTATAAGTCCTCTCTGTCTGTTTTATTATTTTCTTTTCATTGTAATTCGAAAAAGAGAAATTTTTCATAATCTGTAAATTTTTCTCTGTCAATGGCAATGGAAAGATCCAACCCTGTTTCTACCGAAAACAGACTGGCGACCACAGTGGGAGAAATCTCCTGTACTGAAGAGGAGATGGCGGTCCAATCTGACGTCAAAAGAATTGGAGAGATAATGGAAAAATTGGTGATCGAGGTCGAGATCGACTCAAAATATTCAAAATCACAAAAATATGACCTAATAGTTTTGAATAACAAGGAGGCGTTGATCTCTCAACAGCCACTTGAATTTTCAAACTCTGGTCCATCAGAACTAGCTACATATGACGCCAAAGGAAAACCTATCGCGATACAAAAACGAACTCAAATCCGCAACCAGAATCGAAGGGCGCACCATAGAGCACTCAAAGCTCGTTGCCAACCTCAAAATCAGCGTGGTATAAGTCAAGAAGGATGCCAGTTTCAAAATCATCCTAGCATTAAGCGAGAAGGATGTCAGGCTCAAAATCAGTCTAGCATGAAGCCAGGAGGATGCCAGGCTCAAAAACAGCCTTGCACCCATCAGTTTGGCAAAGGCCTGCCTAGCACCTCTCATACTAGCAAGAATCAGCCTAGCATCTCTCATCCTGGCAGATGTCAGCCTTGCACCCATCAGCTTGGCAAAAACCAGCCTTGCATCCATCAGCTTGGCGAAGACCAGCCTTGCACCCATCAGCTTGGCGAAGGCCAGCCTTGTACCCATCAGTTTGGCAAAGGCCAGCCTAGCACCTCTCATACTGGTAAGAATCAGCCTAGCACCTCTCATCATGGCAGAGGGCAGCCTTGCACCTCTCATCATGGCAGAGGGCAGCCTTGCACTTCTCATCCTGGCAGAGGTCAGCCTAGCATCTCTCATCCTATCAAATATCAGTCTAGCATCTCTCAGCCAAGCAAAACTCAGCGCAGCACATATCAGTCTGACATGAATAAAACCAGACGCCAGCCTGGCATGAGTAAACTTAAACACCAAACTGAGTCTAAGCCAGCACGCGAGACTAGTTCGTGCGAGGCTAGATCAGCATGCCAAGCTACCCAGCAAATTTGTACAAGACATATCAAAACTAATGATGAACATCAAACCAAACTGGGGGTTGACAAATGTAACTTTCATGACTTCTCAGAGACATCTGTCTGGACAAACAGACCTCGCACAAGAAGCGGGCCTCGCTCGCAAAAGGTGGTGATGTCAGTACAACAGAAAGAAACTCCAGATTTATGGAGATATCTCGCAAATAAAAGAAGGGTAACACAACCCCATCAGTCCTGCTACTGTGAGGAATTGATTGCGGCAGTTTTGACTCACTGTCGTTGTCAAGCCCCAAGACCATCTGCATTTAACCAGTTGTCAGCACTGGAATCTAATATTCAAAAAAGAAGATAGTTGCAAAAACAAAAGTCCGACTCAGATCAAGACTTACCTGCTTTCACGTCGAATGCAGTGGATAAAGGCAAGAAACCAGTCGTCAAAAGGTATGTCTCTGATACGGAAACAGAGGAAACCTTTCATCATACCTGCATCAGGTCAGACATGACGGCTCCCCATGGTTACGAAAGATTGGTAAGGGGTTCTGATGAGGAATATGAAGAGTTTAGCGAGAATTCGGCTATAGCAACGCCGCGATCGCACGCTTCCTCTTGGTTTGGCAGAACGACGGTCCACATGGTTGAATGGTCGGCCGAGATGAGTCAAAAGATTGAGGCGCAAGAACGCCTCATCCAAGAGCAGCAACGAAGCATTGAGGACCTCAAAACAATGATTGCGAAGGTCTTGGAGAACACTCAAAATAGCACCGAAAACGGAGTAGGGGGTTCTTCCTCTTCTGATGAGGCCAAGAAGGAGGAGACTAAATCCAACCCAGATACCGAGATAAAAGGCAATGAGGACAAATATTATGTTGATCCTCATGCTGAAAGAATGGAGAAACTTAAAAGCCAAATAGAAGTTTTAATGCGCCGAAAAGAATTGCAGGAGGCAGGGATTACGAGACCCTACCCAATAGAGTGGGAGTCCGTACCATTTCCGACAAAATACAAGCCTCTCGAGTTAGAGTCATATGATGGAAAGGGATCCCCGAACCAACATATGTACTACTTCTTTTCGTAAACCGGCCATCTCATAGGCAATGACCCAGTAATGACAAGAATTTTTGCAAGTACTCTGCGAGGGCCTGCATTCACTTGGTTTATGCAGTTGCCCCCAGGAACCATTAATGCCTGGTCTGACGTAGAGAGAGAGTTCCTAACTCGCTTTTTCGAAGACGACACTGAAGTATCCATTCACTCTCTTCTGGCAAATAAGCAAAAAGAAGACGAGACGGTTAAAAGTTTCGTTGAGCGTTTCCGTGAAATGTCAGTGCGATGCAAGCATGGCATGCTGCAGGAAACATTGGTGGAGACTTGCAAACATAATCTCCAGACCAGGATATTAATCAAAATGGGAGCAGTAGAGTCAAAAACCTGGAAAGATCTAGTCAAATAAGGGCAGCAGGCGGAGGACATAATCCGCCGTATTAATGAATACCATGCCGAGAGAAGAATGATCATGAATCGGCCGCAGCCACAATCATCACATCCTAAGGGAAATGAGACAATGACCACCAAATCTGCTGCCAACAAAAAATCACAAAATAGTCTAGATTCATCTAGATCGCAACGGACATACGGTTTCAAGGATGAGCAAACAGTGACTCTGTTTAATTTACTCAATAAAAAGGGGATGCTCAGGTTACCCGAAAATCAGAGGCCAGAGGAAGCTGGAAGAACAGATGATCCCAAGTATTGTCTCTTCCATCAAAATATCGGGCACCCAACCAAGAATTGTTATGATCTGAAAGATAAAATTCAGGCACTTGTCGATGCAAACGTGATCCAGTTGAGACCTGAACAGAAGAAAGTGTCCGCGAATGCAATCTACAAAATTTGATGGCAAAATGCCTGTAAAAAAAAATTCAAAAAAAAAATCAGAAAAAATAAAAATAAAAATAAAAAAGAAGAAAAATGTATGAGTTTTTGTTGCCCAATACCGCCAAGGCAACGGGAAGAGAGTAAAACTCTCGCTAACCCTATCATACTGGGGTATAGTATGAAATCAAACAGCCCAAAGTAAGAACGCGAGGCTATGCCCGCATACAACGTGAGGCTAAGCCAGCGTAAGGTCATCCAGATGCGAGACAAACTCGAGATTAAACCAGCATGCATGGTTATACCAATGTGCGAGGCTAAGCCAGCGCACAGAATTCACTAGAGTACAAAAGTGAATAGAAATACGTTGATAAGTTTAGCCCCACAGTCTGTTGCAAAGAAGAGAAATCAGTCTATCACTACATGACGAAACTCATGGATAGCCAAACAAGTCTCATGCAGGGGGTGGGACCCATATCCAACCAAACAAAGATATTTATGAAGCCAGCGCAAAAAAACATGAGGCTAATACCTACGGGCAACGCAAGACTATGCAAAGCCAAGCCAACGTATGTGACTCATTCAAAAGTGCAAAAACTCCAAAACGCATGGCTAATTTGCAGCCCCGCGTAAAACAGTTGAAACGCGAGGATAACATATACATGAGGCAAGCCCAGCCTCCACTTTGCGCGACGAGCCCAGCCTCCGCTTTGCGCGGCGAGCCCAGCATTTGCCTCGCACAGCAAACCCAGTCTTCACCTCCCACGGCGAGCCCAACATTTGCCTTGTGCAACGAGCCTAGCCTCGGTCTTGATAGTCTCATTATTAGAAGAAGTGCAGAATACAAGTCAATATTGCAGCCGGGCATAAAGTTTTCAATATGCAAAGATAAGCTCGCGTGCTACAGACATAGCGCGTGAGGCAGATCCAACGCACGAAGAAATCCAAAATGCAAAATTAATTTTCAACCTCGCACAAACTTCAAAGAAGAAGAAGGCGGTCAATTGAATTACAATGACTACTCAAATGGGGCCCACACAGGGGGTGGGCCCACACCAATCGACGTTGTATGCAATCCTATCGCTTGATCAATCAAGACGGCGACAAGATGATGATGTCGATCAATGGCGAACTCTTGAAGAAATACTATATCTAGCCACCTTAAAAAAAAAGTAAGGGAAGGTTAATGAATCAACTGTCCAATGCTGTTAGAAGCAACGGGAAGAAAAATCAAAAATTTCTCGCCAACCCTATCATACTGGGGGTAAGAGTATGAAACCAATTGTCCAATACTAAAAAGGTAAGGGAAGAGGGAACGTTTGGCATTTAAGCCCAAATAAAACTCTCGATAACTCATCATGCTGAGAGAAAAAGCATGGCTAGCCCAACTAAACGGCGATTGGTAAAGGCACATCAAATCCGTTCATAGCTGGGGGTTTGCTAAAAATTCCGTGACAAATCTGTCGCAATACTATCTTATAAGGATAAGTTATGACCTGATGCTCCAAGAGCAAAATGGAGAGGAATTCAAATCCTCGATACTCTTCATGCTGAGGTAACAGCATGAACCACCCAATGCTTCAAAAGTAAAGGGGAGAAGGAACGATTGGCATCTAAGGCCAAACATGACCTTCGATAACTCATCATGCTAAGGGGAATAGCATGGCTCGCCCAACGCAAACGGCGATTGGTAAAGGCACATCAAATCTGTTCATAGCTGGGGTTTGCTAAAAATCCCGTGAACCTGTCATGTTATGATCTTATCTCTGACAGTAAGATTTGAGCAACCACAAACAATACAATCTGTGATCCCAACATGATCACCGGCTTTGTCTGTCAGCCAGGCGAGTCATCAGCTCTGTCTATCAACCAGACGAGCTACCTTATAACTTAAATCCAATCACCCCGGTATGTTTAACAGTATACCTCTGTCAAAGCCCCATGAGTATGTTTTTTGAACACCTCTGCTCATGGTTCTTCAATCTCGATTCGAAAGTAATCACCGGCTCTGTCTGTCCGTCAGGCGAGTCATCAGCTCTGTTTGGCAACCTAAACGAGTTTCATCACAATAAAAAAAAAAAACTCAACTTGTTAAAGTATCTCCATATCCTTAGCAAGTTTCATCTTTGTAAACTCATCCACCCATTAAAAAAAATTCCAAAGTATTTCAAAATTTTCAGAAGAGACAAAATTTTGAAAACTTTGGAGGGGGTCTTGCAGAACGATAAAAATAATCTAAATCCAAAATTCGAGTCTGAGTCCGGATCTAAAATCTGAGTCCAAGTCTGAGTCCGGATCCAAAATCCGAGTTTGAATCCGAGTCCGAATCCAGAATCCGAGTCCGAATATGAATCCTAATTCAAATAATAATAATAATAATAATAAATAAAATAAATAATTAAAAAAAAAATTAAAAATTATTAGCCAGCCTCGCACCCACGCGAGGCTGACCCTTGCGTGGAAGCGAGGCTGGGATCCCATGTAAAATCGTTTAAAAAAAAAAAAAAAAAGGTGAGCCTCGCACCCGCGCGAGGCTTAGCCTCGCGGGGATGCGAGGCTCTCAGGAGAGTCCTCAAACGAAAAAAAAAAAAAAAAAATTATTTGCGTGAGCCTCTCGTGGAAGCGAGGCTCAAGAGAGTTTTCAATTTAAACCAAAAAAAAAAAAAAAAGGCAGCGAGCCTCGCACCCACGCGAGGCAGCCTCGCGTGGATGCGAGGCTCAGAAGGAGAAACACACAACAAAAAAAAAAATTAAAAAAAAAAAGAGGAAGAAGGGCAGCCTCGTGCTCACGCAAGGCTCCAGCCTCGCGTGAACGCGAGGCTCCAAGTGTGCGCAATGAGCAAAAATGAAGGGGGTGCTCAATGAGAAAAAAATAAATTAAATCTCTCTATTTCATCATCCATATTCGGTTGCTCGCTTGTCCCGTTCGGTCGCCCGATTTCGCACAACAAGCTCCCAATTTCATGCACGCAATATATTTTTGACAAATCTCCAATTGTTTTGCAAATCCAAATTTTTAATTAGAGTCAAATTGATTTTTGGATAAGAAATTCTAAAATTAATTTCATTGGAGTTTGGATAATTCTGTAATTTTTAATCAAGCTCAAATTAATTTTTGGATGAAAAATTCTAAATTAATTTTATTAGAGTTTGATAATCATACAAATTCTAATTAAATTCTAATTTGAGTTTAATTGATTTTGGGTGCAGAAACAGGACCTGATTTGATGAATCTTCAAGTCAAGAAAAGATTTGAATATCTCATCAATGAGATCACAAAGAGATTTTGATTCTATCTATAAGGAAACCGAATCTCGTTCTTATCTACAAGGAAACCGAATCTAATTCTTATCTACAAGAAAACCGGATCTCGTTCTTATCTACAAGGAAACCTCTTCAACAACCGGAGGCCTATAAATACCCTCCAAGAGAACTCAGAAAGGATCTTTGGCAAATTGATCTACGCGCGAGAGTCTCAAAGTCTTGCAACAAAAGAAGAGAAGACTTTTGGCCAGATCTCTCTCCCGTCAAAGCGTTCGTGCTTCCTCTAAGAATCAACAGAGAAGAAGAACAATCTAGCCTCCAACCATCGATATCAGATCGTCAACGGGGAAAAAACCAATCCCCATAGTTGTCTCGAATCCCACATCTTCTGTAAAAAGAGAGCGACGATCTATAAGTCCTCTCTGTCTGTTTTATTATTTTCTTTTCATTGTAATTCGAAAAAGAGAAATTTTTCATAATCTGTAAATTTTTCTCTGTCAATGGCAATAGAAAGATCCAATCCTGTTTCTACCGAAACAAAACCCATGTCTGATTTGGACTTAAAAGAATATGATCAACTAGTCATGAGCTAAATAACTCATCATAAAGGGGTGATCATTAATATAACTTCTTATGTACTTAGAGTTGATAGCGCAAGGTGTGCCCATGACTTCAATGTACCAAAAATGCAGAATCTGAAGAGGCATCATTAAGTTACCATATGAGGACTCACCTTTTATATGAACAAGTTGGGATGCCAGCAGCCACATCCAACTTACACTTCCACACCGTTCATTTGTACTTCCTATGATTCGGTTGTTTAATGTCATGGATTGCATGAATATGGCTAATAAGTAGTAGCACACCACCAAAGAGATGTGCTCGTGGCTCATGAAAAGCCAGACATGTGAAGCATGGAGGATAAGGATTTTGCAGCAAATCAGGTGCTAGAGAAACCAAAAGAAACAAGAGACATATGATAATCCAAACCCTAAAACACGGCCATGCCTTTATAGTTTATTCCATGTAATTGAGTTCAGGTGTCGCATGGCTGTGCGCAACTTTATATTTCTTGAAGTTATGAACTGTCTTGCTGTCGCATGCAGTAGAATGGGCTCCAGTTATAATTAAAAAGCAAAGAAGGAAAAGAAAAGAAAAATGACAAGCAGGGGTCGGCTTACTTTTGTAAAGACAGTCCGTACAGGCAAAAGCTTAGCAAAAATGACATTATTTCAGTATGAAACCAGCATATGTAAAGAAGATTAACCTGGCAATCCTCTGAGGATCATTTTCTGAGGACATCAGGACAACTGGTATGGATTTTAAGAAACTGTGCTCCTGGAATGCAGGAAGGACAATAATAAGAAATAATTAATAGATATATGTTTTGAAGTCCTAATAACTGTGAAAGTTTGCACCTTGAGGTCCTTAAGGAGGTCATAGCCAGTCATTTCCGGCATAAAGTAGTCAGTTAGGACAATGTCAACCTTCACATCCGGCACACCCTGGAGTACAAAGTAGAAGATTATTTAAAAACTGAGAACAGAATTAAACAATTTAGCCAACATAAGAAGGAAAAAAAATAACTAAATAATAAAATTCACTTTCACACATCTGAGAATTGAAGATTTTAATCCATCTTATATTGAGAGTCTCAGCAAAAATAAAGGCTAATAACAGGAGAAAATCTGAAAGGGCATAGAGCAATTGGCACTGCCCATAATGCCAACTTCTCAAACTAGTGGTTAGGGTTTTGCGCGCCAGTAGGAGAAGTGGGAAAATAATGTTTTTGAGAGAGGGAGGACAAAACCCATTACTGCACTTTAATAAAATAATAAAATTACAAAAGGATTAGGATACAGGACAAAAACAAGACAAAGGAAAAACTTATCAACAGATCTACAAATGTACCAGTTCGATGAGGGGAGCTTATCAACGTAATCCAAGTTAAAAGAGTAAAGGGAAGACCAAAGAAAATATGGATGGAGGTAATACGAAAAGATATAGATTATAAAGGTTTAAATGAGGAGATGTTACTAGATAGGAATGAATGGAGAAGGATTATCAATGTGATCGATCTGTAGATAGCTTTTAGTGATATGTGGCTATCCACACCCTTGCATGCATCTCTTCCTCAGTAGAGACTAGTTGTATGACACGTGTGCTACGTGTGCAATGTGGGTTTTATAGTTAACAACTATTTGAGTTGATTTGGTAGTGCAAAACCAAAATGTAAACAAGTAAAAATAAATTTTGAATGAAACAATTTTGACTTCTATATTCTTCATACTTTTGATTGCAAATGAGCTGCAGAAGATCAAAGAAGACTTGGTCTGGTTAGCTTGTTAAGGGTTTGTTCGAGCTCATCCATTGAATAACTAAATGAGCTTAAATAAAAATTTGAATCATTAAAATAAAAGAACTACTACAGCTTATTTACAGCCTTATGACTCCAGGGCTCATTTGAAATAATAATAGTAGTAATAGTGTTAATAATAATACCAACAATAATAATAAGAGGGATTACTCAATATACTGCCAAGGCATAAACGGTTGTCTACACTAATAGAAAGTGTATACGGCGTAGCTAAAACATTCCGTAGAGATCAAAAAACTCTACGAGCTGCTTGGAATTATTCCCTAGGATATTGTTTTAAGATTTCTTTTCATTTTAAGGTTCATTGTAGTATGCTTTCTCGGTGAAAAGGACTATCTATACAAATTGATAACATTTGGGAGGTGCTTTGTAAATTTTGTCAAAAGATAGGTGCTTGCTAAACCAAAAGGGTATTTAACAGACTAACCTTCTCAATTCTATATACAATAAAATAAAATAATTAAAATTATTATTAGTGAAAGTGGGTGAATCAGCTGGTAATCCCTTGCTTCTAATTGGAAGGTCTCAAGTTCAATTCCTCCCTTATCATTTATTATGGTTTTGGATTTTAGAAATAGTCCCCCTTCGAATAAATCATAAGAGGGTAACGGATTTGAATAAAAAGATGCATCACTGTCTATCTCTTAAGATTTTCGATCAAAATACTCAACCTATTTCGAATCATCATCACTTTTATACTTCCAATATGGCCCCATTCCAGTCGAACAGTAGTATCAATGCCTGCCAAGGACTAGAGAGGGAGTTTTGTTCCAATGTGAGAAATATCGTGCTGGTCTATTATCCCCCATTTGATTGTTAAGCCTATGGACCTATCACCGATAAAGGAGGAGATTTGCTAGGTAATGGTTGATTAAAATAGTACCATGTTGGATAAATCTGAAAAGAATGACGTTCAGAATGTTATATCTCTACATATCAGTTTGAGCTTTTAGGTCAAAAAAGGACTCAAAACTTATATTGAATCATCATCAACTTAGGACTTCCCACAGGGCCCATTCCTGTGTAGCAACATGAATTCAATATTCTAGTATTGTACATGTTGGAATAGAAAGATCAGTCCGGAAAGTAGTAAAAGAGATAAAACTGCTTCTTAGGGGTAGGTGTGAAACTTGTTTGGGCTCAACTCAAAACCGACCAACCTAACATGCTCATTGGTAGGCTTGGGTTAAACATTTTGAAATCTAGGTTGGAGTTGGCCATTTCGAGTATAAAAAGCTAACCGTGTTTAAGATTGGGTTGGGTTAAACCCTAACCTAATCCGAACATTGAACCAAACCCACATTTGTCCAAGCTTGACTGTGAGTGTGTTTTATTTGTGATTTTGGTTTACCAGTAGAATGTTTAGTTGACCTTGAACCATCATTGTTTTATTCTTAAACTATTTGAGTTAAGGATTTTATCCAACCTTCTATATGTGTGAGATCATTATACTCTATATTACTAGACTCGAACGACAAATCTCTCTTTTTAAGCTCAACATGATGCAACAAAAATGGACCTAACCAAAACCAAACTCAGTCCGACTTGCTCGAAATGATCTTTTTAAGGGACAAGAAGGGTTAGGGTTGGTTAAGCCCTAACTTACAAGTTGGATTAGGATTGGGAGTTTATGGTTGCGTTGGGTTGGGTTAGGATTAATCCAAAACCCAAGCAACTGGATTTGCCTCCCAGTAGGGGAGGGAAGATCAGGATAAAAGTAAAGCCAAACCAAGCATGGAGATCAGCTAGCTAATGCAGAGGAATAGTGTAAGAGGCTAAGAGAAAATGTCAATGTGTATGATGGATTCGGCTTACTTCTTCGTTTGGCTAGGAAAATGCAAATCGCATTGGAGTTTGTGGACATGACTTCCATAACCACGATAGAGATCCAACTTCAATTTCCTCATATGCCAATAAAAGGATGAAAGTCCAATCAACAAGTTATGGGCTTTGAGTTGGTGTGTACTGAAATATCTTTCAGTCAACATCCATGTGTGGATCCACGCCTAATCCACCATCCATCTATGGAAGATTATCTCAAAAAGGAAAAAAAAAAAACAAAAAGGATGAAAACTTGGTGACCCACGAGGAAAGAGACACCAGTGTCACTCAAACACTCGTATTCAACTTGCTATATGCTTACTAGAAGGCAATCTCCCTGGGAATGCAGGTACATAAGCTGCATTGTGCACATGTGTATTTTTCTTCTCTATGTTAGTTTCTTTCGTTCAGTTCTATTTTACTAAAATAGGCTTTCACTATGTTAATGATGAACTCACAAGCAGCGCCTGTATAGGGTATCCCTCAAAATCAAGAAGCCATTAATACACCAATCAAGGTTAAGAAACAATCGGCTAACTGAATTTGACTTACATTAGCAACAGGCAAGTTCTTCTCTTCAGTCACGCCAAGAATTTCCAATGCTTTCTTTCCGCTATCAACAGCAACAACTGGTAAACAACTCAACATAGCATTAAAAATCTAAAATTTAGAGGCCATCCAACAAGAACCAACAGACAAAGTTACAACGAAAAAGAGTAAAGATATAGTAGCAATTACAAGAACCTAGTGAAGAAAGATTAAGAAGATGTATCTAAATGAGATAATTAGTTTTTCATTCACTTTAGAAGAATAACATATTAGACAATAAAACCCTCTGTAAGAATTTGCATCAGTCGGGCATTAAGTGCATATTGTTCTCTTGGGGATATGCTTTACATCAAAAAGAACATTTTCCAATCATTATTTCTTTCATGTATTTCTGTTTTCATGCCTACATTTGGTTTGCAATTCAAATTGAAAAATATGTACTAAAGAAACAAAAGAAATACATTATGAAGGACTACAGTATTGATTGAATAAAGAAAGTTCATCAAAAGGCTAGAATGTGCACTATATAGCTATTTATTCGACATTCAAAACTAAATAAGCTTTAAAAAAAGAAAAAGAAAAGACATTTCTACTTAATTCCGCTTTTCTTTGTAATAACAAAAAGAAAAAAAGAACAAAAAAAGGTCAAATATCCAGACCCACATGCTAAAATACCCCCAAATGCAGGGAAATTGTTTCAAAATCAAATTTTGAAAGCAAAAACACAAACTTGCACCAAATGCAAGAAACCCAAAAGAGAGAGAAGAGGTCAAGCTCCACCAAGAAAACAAATCATCATCAATCACCTTCAAAGCTTTCATCAGTCCTTTTGATCAATCTCTCCACAACCTTGCGGTCTACAAGGGAGTCATCCACCACCAACACTCTCACTCTCATCATCTCAGTCTCATAAGCCTCCTCCCTCTCCATCTCTTTCACCAAAATCTCTAGAGAGAGAAGAGAGAGAGAGGATTAATTAGACCAAAACAAATGAAAAACCAAAGGTGAGAGAACTCCGCTTTTCTTGGATTTCTATAGTCCCTCTAGACAGCACGCAAGCAAACAAACTCTCTGCTAAAATGTGGGGCCCACCTTTGAGAAGTAGTTGGAGGAGTCAAAAATGATGTACCGTGTTCTACATTGTGCAGATGATCCCGCAGGACCGGATCGTGGGGATCATTATTTTATTAGATTTTGTGGTCGGGAGGGAATCTCTTTTCTCTACCCGAAAGTTTGGGAATTTGACCGACTTCTGTTCTACTTCTGTTCAGTCTTCACCTGTACTTGAATATTGTAATAGAGAAAAGTGATTAAGTTTGAATCTGATTTACTTTTATACCCACATAATTTTCTAAATTGATGCATGCATTTTAGGGTTCCTTATTGCATTTTAGAAATGCGCACAAATAATCAGGCCACATTGCTTTTCTCTATAAAGCATTTCTACTATTTAATTCTATTTAGTAGAAGTTGTAAAAAAAAAATATTATATAATAAACAAATGACATGCCACAGTGTTGTAACACTGTAGCACACCACCCTAAAAACAAATAAAGTTGCACTTATTTTTAGTGGATACCGACTATATTAAAATATCTCTATCTGCAATTAAAGCACTAGTGCACAAAAAACAAATAAAGTTGCACTTATTTTTAGTGGATCCCGACTATATTAAAGTATCTCTATCTGCAATTAAAGCACTAGTGCAAAAATTTTTTAAGCTAAGACGCTCCAGTTTATCAACAAAATGCTTTACTAGTAAAGAAAGCAATTATATGAATTACATATTATCATTAGAATAACAGCATTTCTAAATTTACTATGCAGACTGCCAAAAGTTTTGGGTTGTGAAAGTAATTTTGAAATAAAAAAGATGTTACAGGGTTTTGTTGAAGGGGTGACGGACACAATACCGTGCTCCAGAAGTAAGTCATTTCTTTTAATTCTTTATTTGTTTTTTAGATAGAGTTAAATGCTTTCTAATATAGATTTATTTGCTTTCTAGATTAGATTTTATTGTGTTCATGAATAAATATTCGAATTTGCTTATTAGAAATATGGATAGCTAATTTTCTTTAGCCCTAGGAAGTAGATGAATTTAGTTTAATAGATCTAATATGGATTTATCTCATCTTCTTTCTAAAAAGAAATAAATTTATGATTTTTCTATAAATAAATAAAAGATAGAGTTCTCAAATCATAATTCTTTTATAGATTATGCTTAATTAATATTTTGATAATCTATGTTTAGATAAAGTTTGGAATTCTTATTCTTTGTTTGTTTTTAGAATTATCAATAAAGATTTTATTATAAATAAATTGAATTGAGTAAACTTGTAAATCTAAATTCTTTGATAGGTTATACTTAAGTTCGGTCTTTTGATAGTCTATACTTAGTTTAGTGTTTGAAGTTTATTTATTTTCTTTTATTTATAAGATTTTCTACTCGATATGATTTGTTTTTAAGAAAGGTGTTATTTTTTATGGTTTATACTTGCACATTACTTGATAGGTCATACTTAGGGGCACTTGATTAAAATCAAATTAAAAAGATCACCTTTTTTAATATGTTACTTAACGGTGCATAATTAAAAAGATAGGAAGAAAGAGATAATTTATTGTTAGGCTATTATTCTAATGGATTCGAAATTCTAGGCTAATCTCTAGAATTTCAAACTCATCCTTCCAACATAGAATTGTTTGTTAATCCACTAGAACTAAAGAAATAGTAAAAATCACAAAACACCTGAGATCTCTGTGGGACGACCTGTATAACGTTACAACCGATACTGTACGCTTGCAGTTAAATTATCACATCACGTATGGACCCCCTGACATGTGTTTTTGTTTTGGGCATGTAATTTTGTGTATATATAAGCAATATCTTTGTTAAATAGTCCAAAGTTTTTTGTACAAAATGTTAATATAGTTAAAAACAATGGATAAATCACTTCTTGAAGTTTTTTAGTTTGACTTGCAATTATTGAGTGTTAAATATCCAATATATATATATATATATATATATATATATATATATATATATATATATATATATATATATATATATATATATATATATATATATATATATATATATATATATATATATATATATATATTGGATATTTAACACTCAATAATTGCAAGTCAAACTAAAAGACTTCAAGTATGTATGTGTGTGTGTGTGTGGGGAGGGGGGGGGGGGGGTTATGTTGCTTATGCAACATACTAATTGTTGTCCCGGGTATACACCCCAGACAGATATTGGACTGTCCAGACTACCAGTCCGGATAGTATACAAGCCATCCAGACTGGCAATCCGGACAGTGAATATCTATCTGGACTGGCAATGATAAGCTATATATCCGGACTATCAGTCCGGATGACTCTCACTGTCCGGACTGGAAGTCCGGACAGAAGCAATTCATCCGGATTGGAAGTCTGGATAGTTGACTGTGGTCCGGACTTCCAGTCCAGATAAATATTTTTTTTGTTCGGACTGCTAGCCCGGGCAGAATCTACTGTCCGGACTGGAAGTCCGGACAAGGGCTAGTTTGTCCGGAGTGTATACCCTGGACAGGAGATAATAAACTCTGTTTAAAATTGGTTACTATTATCAAGTTATAGTAAAACATAATAAGTTATTTAACATAAAATAATTACAAGTCTTACTGAAATAACTTCAAGTTAGTCTAGATACCTACAAGTCATAATAATATCCATAACAAAACAAACACAAAAGAAGTTCATCACAAAGTTTACGATGATTTCAAAACATAAGTCATTTTCACTCCATTGCCTCTAAACTTTATACATTTTTATTTATTGCCTTATTGTCTTCCTAGGGGATGATGCGTGGTTCAAGTCATTATGGCAATATCGGGTGCTTCTGGCATGGCTTGTTCCTCGGGTTGCATATCAGATTGGTCCTCTTGTTGACTGCAACAGTTACCACAATTGGATTGCATAAGTAATTTTCTATCACAATTGGATTGCATTAATGATCTGCATTGAGCCCATTCTTATTTGCTATAGTAATGGATGAGCTTACTAAAACCATTCAGGATGAGATATCTTGGTGTATACTATTTGTTGATGATATTGTCTTAGTTGATAAGACAAGAGCAGGGGTAAATGCCAAGTTAGAGTTATAGAGACATACATTAGAATCTAGAGATTTTAGATTGAGTATGTTTAAAACAGAGTATATGGAGTGTAAATTTAGTAAATAACGGACCATAAATTATAATGCTGTAAAGCTGGATAGGTAAGAGATACAAATGAGCAGTCAGTTTAGATATTTGGGTTCTATTATTCAGAATGATGGAGAAATCGATAATAATATTAACTATAGGATACAAACTGGCTGGTTGAAATGGAGGAGGGCAATGGGAGTTTTATGCGACCGTAATATTCCATTAAGATTGAAAGGAAAATTTTATAGGACTGCTATTAGGCCAGTTTTATTATATGGCACGGAATGTTGGGCTATAAAGAAACGTCATTCACAGAAGATAAGTATAGTAAAGATGCGTATACTCCGTTGGATATGCGGCAATACTAGGAGAGATAAAGTAAAAAATGAAGATATTCGTGCTAAACTAGGTGTAGCTCCCATCGATGAGAAGATGCGAGAAATCGCTTACATGGTTTGGTCATGTGCAACGTAGGCCTACAAGTGCACCAGTTCAAAGAGGAAAATTTATCAATGTAGGACACGTTAAAAAAATGAAGGGAAGACCGAGGAAAATATGGATGGAGATGATACGTAAAGACATGGAGTCTAGAGATTTAAATAAGGAGATATTACTTGATATAAATGAATGGAGAAGGAATATCAAAGTAATCGATCCGGCGTGATTCTTTTTTTGGTTTATGTAGCCTACCCCAAATACTTGTGATAAAAGGCTTAGTTGTTGTTGTTGTTGTTGAATTAACTGTCATTATTATTTCACTATTTGTGTTTGTATATCATTAATATTGATGCACAGATGATACCCATATTTTAAAAATGTTTATATGGAATCAGAATTGAATCAGATTAGTTTTATTTGTTTTATCTCTATCTAAAAATTAAAGTGAGTAAATTAAATAAATGTGCATGTGTAATTGAAAATAAGTAAATTAAATTCTTAATACATTTTAATTGTGAAAGGTTTATAATAAAAAGAGACATTTATATGATGAGTCTGTGTTTCTTCTAATTTTTGTGTTTTATATTATTCGAGTACAATATTTGCATAATATGTACCTAATAATTTCTCTAATTTTAGACTAATATGAATTTTTAATTTATCTTTGAATTGGAATGAAATAGTGGCTAAGGAAAAAAATTGTTTGAGTTAGGAATTTAATTAGATTCGTAATAATTGGACAAGAAAATATATTAATTTCGAAAAATAAAATAAAGTAAAACGGGATTTACCGTTGTTGGGGATCAAACCCAAGATGTTCACATATGCGATGAGAATACTCACCACTATACTATAACAACTTCATGAATAATTAGGCGAAACAAACTTATTTATAACTGTCCGGACTGGAAGTCCGGACAGAGAGCTTCTGTCCGACTTCCAGTTCGAACGAAAATTTTTCAGCCAGACTGGAAGTCCGGACGGAGCCCTTTCTGTCCGGACTTCTAGTCCGGACGAAGTTTTTTCGTCCGGACTTCCAGTCCGGACGGATATAGAACCATCTGGACTGCTAGTCCGGACCGTAGAGAGTAATACGAACTGTCAGTCTGGACTTTGAGTTTTTTAGGGTTCATAATTTTTATCAATCCACATTATTCATAGTATTTTTGAGTAAGCAAAAATCTAATAAAATCAATTTTTGAATTTAATTTGTGAGATAATTTAATACATGAGAAGATTTGATGAAATATTTGTAGGTTTTGGATTTTTTTTTTTTTTTGGGTTAACTGTTCTGTCGTTTGAGGAAGAAGGGGAGGAGAGATTGAAGAAAGAGATATTTTAGTCCAAAAAAATCGATGACAAACTTGTAAAATGGATGAAGTTTTTATGTTGGCTCACCAGAAAAAATAGTGTGCCCCTCTTGAAACTCCCTTGTTTCCCCTTCTTTTCTTTGGCTTTTCTTTAGCTGCTGCTGCTGCTGCTGCACCTCCCCCAACCCGAGAGCACAGCACTCGAGACGCTCCCCCTCCTTGCTGCTGCCGCCGCTGCCATCGCCCGCCGGCAGTCCCTTTGGCCGGACATGAACGCAGCCAAGGGGAAAACTGCCCTTGGCCTTCGTTCTTCTTTCTTCTTGCTTTTGAGTTGGGTTTTTGAAATTGGGAGCTTGGAATGGGTATTGGAGATGATGATATTATTGGAGTATCAGCTCCGAGAGTAATAGTTGGAGCCATTTGCGTCGGTATATCCCGTTTAGGGGCAATTCCAAGCAAGAAGCACTTTGTTCAAGTTGAAAATGAGAGCCGCACGCCAGTTGCTCGTTGAAATGCCGCAACGAAGTTCCATAGCTCCAATTGGGACGAAATTGATGATGGAGGATCTCACTGATGTTGAGAGTGCACCGGCGCTTGAATTTTTTGAATCAGATATTGTTAGGGGCAGGAACACCGCGGTCGAACACATTGTGCGCCACACAGCTGTCTTACGTATATTGAATGAGCCGTGCTCGCCCATTCGCAACGTGCCGTCGAGACGTTATAATGACCTACTTTCGAAGCTAGGGTTGACAGATTCTTCTACAAATTCCAAGCCTACCGACAGGCCTACTCAGATCGTGACTCGTTCGATGGGCCTAGATCCTCTGAATAACGATGCGAGGTTGTCCTGTGCTATTCCCGATGGCCTTTCTAAGGCATCAATTGCCACTGTACCTGTTGTGTAATGCCCCACATCCCAAAATATGGATAGCGTTCGGCGACGTATCGTAAACGAATATATCAAACCTAAAATATATGAATACAAATATGCATGACTGCCACAACTGCATACACATATACAATCGGATAACAATAACGAATTAAAACAATAAATCATTATAAAAATAATGATCAAAACAAATCTGTAGGAAGATCAAAAGAATTTTTATGATAAAATCAAAAATTTATTTGAATAAAGATGAATAATAAAGTTTTTAAAAACAACAAATACTAGAAAGAGTCTCTCTCATGACTCTCTTGCAGCAAACATACTTATTGAGAATCTACTAACTTTTTGAAATATGACTCCAACTATGGTGAATTTTTTCTTATCAATAATCTGCAAATAAATATCTGGACATGCCAAACCAGGATTGTTAGAATAACCTAGCAAGTACTACAAGAGAAGAATTAATAATACACAGGCACGCTATGTGTATATATAAATAAAATATGAAACTAAATAAAATAATAAGATCATGATAGTATCAAAATTTTAAACCTTGTAAAGAATGTAGAACATGTATTAAATTATACTTTTTTTTAAATAGAATATTAACTCAACCAGTAGTGTAAATATGTCTTGAATAATATTGGAATTTAACATGATGGTAAATAGTTATATAAACTATAAAATTATGACTGTATCACAAAATAGAAATCATTATGAAGAAGTAGAACATGAGAAATTGCAGTTGTCTTCAGGATAATAATAGTCAATGTATATATTCAGGTACAAGTTATGGATGACATTGCAACAGATACAAAAAAATGAGCATGTAGGTGAAATATGATATCATAATATATTCATTGTGAATTTATTTGGAACTATCAGAAGTATTGTGCCACATGTTTTACGAGTATCTCATGCATACCCGGGACTACGGCTATGATTCCTGGTACTGCCCCAGGACATACCGTTAGGTACTAATGAACATGAACACCGATGAGCCTGAGCTCCACGAGCACAGCCCTATGTAATAATGATGATCCAGTAATCACCTAGAACCTTCATGATCAGGTTCTTAAGTTCGATTGTACAACCCAAAATGTAAACCATCTAAAACATGTATACAGATCATTCTTCAAGTTCTTCCTTAACCCTATGAATTTATTTTATGATTTTATTTATTGGGATAATGATAAAAGATAAAATTTGGTATGTTACAGTCGCTGACTAATTAACTAATCAATTACCATGAAAGAAATACTTATTGCGGAATGATAAAATCTCATTTCAAACAAATATTACTACAAAAGGTCCATAATAGGTCAAAAAGAACTTGTTGGTTTGCATAAATAATTGTGTCAGTCATTACTTAACGTGCTAAAAATTTCTCATGGAAAGAAATCGGTTTATTTGCATAAAAATAAATCTATTTTGAGTACAATGTTTTTTTTTTTAAATATCAATATTAATAGTAAGACTGAGGATGTAGCTTCTAGAAGTGAAAATCATGTTCAAGGATTTTTTACTAAATACACCATCTAATAAAATTTGCCATAATCTTATTATTAGTTGTCTATAGTAGGAACCCAGTTTTATGGGCAATCATAAGTACAATGGGAAAAGGAAAACTAAGAATTCAATTATTTACAAAACCTTATCTTTAATGATTCTTTCCTTAAGTGCAACGGACATATAGTGTTATTTAGTATAGGTTACAGATGAATTATGTGTCATGCCTGGAGGTTGAAGATTTATGTACAATACAATTCTAATTTAGTGACCTAAAAGTTAATTAATATTAATAAATAAAACACAAATTGTTGGAGAACCCTAAAATCATATCCATGATTCTAATTTGAACTGTCAAGAAAAGTGATATGTATCTTGAATGCAAAATTTACAATTACTTTAACTTAATGGTCAATAAAGTAAAATTAGTTTGTATAGAATATATGGTTATAGGACAACATATGAATTTGAGATTAGTTCTTCTAATAGCATAACTAAATTACTTTTGTTGGATCACTAATTGTAAAAATATAAATATATCTGAAGAAAAATTTAATAAACAGCTCTTCGTACATCTATTCTTATATATACACACACACTCTCAAAGAATTTATAAATATTCAACATTGCAAAAAAAATATTTCTTTTTCTTTTTTTTTCTTTTTTTAATACTTTATTGCATTTCCACATGATATGACGTTTTACAATTTAGGTTGCTATTCTTTTAATAGGATTATTAACAAAGAAATGAGTTGGTTGATAATGTAGCTGAGTTAATCCTACTGGAAAAGGGCTAAATTAGTGGTTATGACTATCTTATTGAATAATTATATGTTCTTTCTTAAAAATCTTTAAAATTTTGTATGAGTGATATGTCCTTCACATAATAAACTAGTGTGCCAGAGTGATATTAAATATTTCGTGACTCTAGTACAATGAATAGAATTAATACTAATTGACACCTCTCAAGCTTGAGCCAGAATCCTAATGAACTGGGTTGGAACACAAACAGAGTTCTCAAGCCAAGGCTTTTTTTATAATATTTTTCATGATATTTATTTTTCGACTTGGTGTTTGGAGTGCATATGTTCTTGCTTATTGCTGAAACTTTAAAGTCAGCATTTTTCCATATTTTGTGTCTAATCTTGAGTGCACAACTATTGGCAGTTTGAAAATATTTGCTTGATTTATAAAAGAAAGAAAAACACACAAGAAGTTTCTTATGTTATGCATGACAGTGTTGCCAAAGCACAATAACCTTAGTGCCCTTAAGATTCAAGGAAAAAGCCAAGACACGTTTCGGTAGCAAGGTTCAACAACTTTTTTTTTTTTTTTAAATTTAATAATGATTAAATATGTAAGCTATGTTTTACCAAAATTGATAGAACATAACAGAAAGAGCATATACTTGTTTTTCTTTTCCTTTTCTAAATTCTATTGTGAATAAAATAATGGGTAAAAGAAATATAACTATACTTGACTTTATTTAAATAAACCGCAACATGGATTAAAGGAAAGGGACGAGGAGGATAAAAAAGCTCTTGCATTTGTATGTCAAAATACTATAATTTTTTATATAAAGTTACAAAGACAATAAGAAATAAGAATTAGCAGTTGCCTCGTAAAACTCCACTTTGAAAATTGACTGATGACGATTTGAATCAGGTCTCTTTCTCTCTCTTTCTCTCTCTCTCTCTCTATATATATATTCTCCTCTTTTTTTTTTCTCTCCCTATTCTTTTCTTCTCTTCTCCTTCTTTTCCTTCACCCTTTTCACTTTTTTTTTTCTTTTTTTTTTTTTTTCCTGTTATGTTCAGCCTTGCAGCTGAATTTTTTGGCTTTTGAACGAGGAGAGATGGTTTGAGTTTTTTTTATATATCTTTTATATGTACTTTTATTAATATTGGGATCATGTTATATAGTTAATCTTTCTGATTCTATCCAAATTCTATTAAGTTTGTTATTATTCAACAAAATAATATTAGAGATAATCTAAAATAATAAGTTAGATAAAGATAAGATTGGTTTAAAAAATAATTTTATTTTCTTTGTTTAGATTATGTATTTAAGATTAATAAATATAAGAATATTGTTTAGATAAATACAAAAATTTTCTATAGAGAATTTGGGGTGTTGCAATCTACTCACCTTAAAAGAAAATTTCATCATCGAGATTTAATTTAAAGTGAAACGACCTTATGGATATTAATTACGTAAGATATTCTATGAATAATGGTCCACAGTTTTCGTTGTGCACTCTGATATCAAAAGATATGATAGAAATGAAAATCAATTCTTAAAGAACTGAATCAAAAGTAATATTAGATGAGGCAAAGAATCAATAGTGATAGATGAAATAAATTTTTGGAATCAATGGATAGGATAGAGACCAAATAAGTAGGTATGTGCATATGCGCATATGCGACAGTAACTCTAAATAGAGATTTTATATAGAAGCCAAAGCCGAACCTGGCCTTGGATACTACATTCTAAGATACGGGTAGCGTTCGGCGACGTATCGTAAACGAATACGCCAAACCTAAAATATATGAATAAAAATATACACGACTGCCACAACTTCATACACATATACAATAAATAACAATAAGGACTTAAAACAATAAATCATTTCAAAAATAATGATCAAGACAAATCTGTAGGAAGATCAAATGAATTTTTATGATGAAATTAAAAATTTATTTGAATAAAGATGAATAATAAAGTTTCTAAAAACAACAAATACTAGAAAAAGTCTTTCTCATGCCCCTCCTGCAGCAAACATACCTATTGAGAATTTTACTAACTTCTTGAAATATCTCCAACTGTGGTGAATCTTTCCTTCACAATAATCTATAAATAAGTACCTGGACATGCCAAACCAAGATTGTTAGAACAATCTAGCAAATGCTACAAGAGGAGAATTAAAATACACATGCATGTTATGTGTATATATAAATAAAATGGTTAATTACAGTCAGACCCCTTGTAGTATTGGGGGTATATAACTTAACACCCATAAAGTTTGAAATTTTCAAAAAATTATCTGGACTATTAACACTGTTAGTGAGAGTTAGTTACTTTCACTATCTTTTTTTACTAAAATGCACTCATTTTCCTCAAATTCTTAGTCTACCATCATCCCTTCCTTTAACCAGCACACACACACACACACACACACACACACTCTCTGTCTCTATCCCTCTCTCAATTACTCACGCTCCCTCTCTATCCCTCTTTCTCAGTCACTCCCTCTCTATACTGAGAGACAGGGATAGAGAGAGAGTGACTGAGAGAGAGAGGAATAGAGAGGGAGCGTGAATGACTGACTGAGAGAGAGGGATAGAGGGGGAGAGAGAGAGAGAGAGAGAGGAGAGAAATAGAGAGGGAGTGTGCTGCTTAAAAAGAGAGATAATGGTAGAATAGAAATTTGAGAGATATGAGTGCACTTTAGTAAAAAAAAAAAGAGAGTGAAAATAACTAACACTCACTAACAGTGTTAACAGTCCAGTGGTTTTTTTGGGATTTTCAAATTTCAGGGGTGTTAAATTACACACCCCCAATACTACAGAGGGTCTGACTGCAATTAACCCTAAATAAAATATGAAACTAAATAAAATAATAGGATCATAATACTATCAAAATTTTAGACCTTGTAAAGAATGTGGAACATGTATTAAATTATATTTTTCTTAAAAAGAATATTAACTCGACTAGTAGTAGTGTAAATATGTTTTTAATATTATTGGAATTTAACATGATGGCGAAGAGTTATATAAACTATAAAATTATGAATGTATTACAAAATACAAATTATTATGAAGGAGTAGAATATGAGAAATTGCAATTGTTTTGAGGATAACAGTCATTGTGTATGTTTATGTACAAGTTATGGATGACACTGCAACAAATACAAAAAAATGAGCATGTAGGTGAAATATGATATTATAATATGTTCATTGTGAATTTATTTGGAATTGTCAGAAGTAGTGTGCCACATGTTTTACAAGTATCCTGTGCATACCGGGACCACGACCATGATTACTGGTATTGCTCTAGGACATACCGCTAGATACTAATGAATATGAACACTGATGAGCCTAAGTTTCAGGCGCGCACAACACTGATGAGCCTAATTTTCAGGCGCACACCCCTATATAATGATGGTGATCTAGTAATCACCCATAATCTTCATGGTTAGCTTTCTAAGTTTGGCTGTATAACCTCAAGAATGTAAACCACATAAAATATGTGTACAGTTCCTTCTTCAAGTTCTCCCTTAATCCCATAAATTTATTTTATGATATTATTTATTAGGATAATGATAAAAAATAAAATTTGGTATGTTACAGTCGCTGACTAATTAACTAATCAATTACCATGAAAGAAATACTTATTGCGGTATGATCTCATTTCAAACAAATATTACAACAAAAGTTCCATAATAGATGAAAAAGAACTTTTGGTTTGCATAAATAATTGTATCAGTCACTACTTTACGTGCTAAGATTTTCTTATGGAAAGAAATCGATTCGTTTGCATAAAAATGAATCCATTTTAAGTAAAGTGTTATTTTTTTAAATATCAGCATTAACAGTAATACCGAGGATATAGCTTCTAGAAGTGAAAATCATGTTCAAGGATTCTTTACTAAATACACCATCTAATAAAATTTACCATAATCTTATTATTAGTTGTTCATAGTAAGAACCCAGCCTTATGGGCAATCATAAGTCCAATGGGAAAAGGAAAACTAAGAATTCAATTATTTACAAAACCTTATCTTTAATGATTCTTTTCCAAAATGCAATGGACATATAGTGTTATTTAGTATAGGTTACAGATGAATCATGTGTCATGCCTGAAGGTTGAGGATTTATGTACAATACAATTCTAATTTAGTAACCTAAAAGATAATTAATATTAATAAATGAAACACAAATTGTTGGGAACCCTAAAATCATATCCATGATTCTAATGTGAACTGCCAAGAAAGGTGATATGTATTTTGGATGCAAAATTTACAATTACTTTAACTTAATGGTCAATAACGGAAAATTAGTTTGTATAGAATATACAGTTATAGGACAACATAAGAGTTTGAAATTAGTTCTTCTAATAGCATAACTAAATTACTTTTGTTGGATCACTAATTGTAAAAATATAAATATATCTAAAGAAAAATTTAATAAACAGCTCTTCGTACATATATTCTTATACACACACACACGAAGAATTTATACATATTCAACATTCAAAAAAAAAAAATTCTTTTTCTTTTTTTCTTTTTTTAATACTTTATTGCATCTCCACATGACATGACATTTTACAATTTAGGTTGCCATTCTTTTAAGAGGATTATTAAAAAAGAAATGAGTTGATTGATGTTGTACCTGAGTTAATCCTACTGAAAAAAGACTAAATTAGTGGCTGTAACTATTATATTGAATAATTATATGTTGTTTTTTTTTTTTAAAAAACCTTAAAATTTGGTATGATTGATATGTCCTTCACATAATAAACTAGTGTGCCAGAGTGATATAACATATTTTGTGACTCCAGTATAATGAATAGAATCATCACGCCTCTCAAGATTGGGCTAGAATCTTAATGAATCGGGTTGGAATACAAACAGAGTTCTCAAGCCAAGGCATTTTTTTATAATATTTTTCATGATATTTATTTTCCAACTTGGTGTTTGGAATGCATATGTTCTTGCTCATTGCTGAAACTTTAAAGTCAGCATTTTTCCATGTTTTGTATCTAATCTTGAGTGCACAGCTATTGGCAGTTTGAAAGTATTTGCTTGATTTATAAAAGAACGAAAAACACACAAGAAGTTTCTTATGTTATGCATGGCCAGTGTTGCCAAGGCACAATAACCTTAGTGCCCGTAAGATTCAAGAAACAAGACAAGACACGTTTCGGTAGTGAGGCTCAACACCCTTTTTTTTTTTTTTTTTTAAAATTTAATAATGATTAAATATGTAAGCTATATTTTACTAAAATTGATAGAACATAACAGAAAGAACACATACTTGGTTTTCTTTTCCTTTTCTAAATTCTATTGTGAATAAAACAATGGGTAAAAGAAATATAACTATACTTGACTTTATTTAAATAAACTACAACATTGATTAAAGGAAAGGGATAAGGAGGATAAAAGAGCTCTTGCATTTGTATGTCAAAACACTATAATTTTGTATATAAAGTTAAAAAGGTAATAAGAAATAGGAATTAGCACTTGCCTCGTAAAACTCCACTTTGAAAATTAATCGATGCGATTCGAATCAGATCTCTCTCTCTCTCTATTCTCCTCTTTTCATTTCTTTTTTCTGTCCCTGTTTCTTTTCTTCTCTTCTCCTTCTTTTCCTTCACCCTCCTCACTTTTTTTTTCTGGTCTGTTCAGATGCAAGGCTGAATAGAAGTTTTTTTTTTTTTTTTTTTTTTTTTTTGGCTTTTGAACTAGTGGAGAGGGTTTGAATTTTTTTTTTATAGATCTATTATATGTACTTTTATTAATATTTGAATTATGTTAGATATAGTTAATCTTTATTATCCTATCCAAACTCTATTAAGTTTGTTATTATTCGACAAAATAATATTAGACGTAAACTAAAATAAAAAGTTAGATAAAGATAAGATTGGTTTAAAAAATAATATTAGTTTTCTTTGTTTAGATTATGTATTTAAGATTAATAAATATAATAATATTGTTTAGATAAATACAAAAATTTTCTATAGGGAATTTGGAATGTTACATGTTGGAGAGCCAACTTGATGTTGTTGTTGATGATAGTGCTGCCCCTGAGAATGTTGATCATCACGATCGCTTAGCCGCTACACCAGACGGGCTAAATTAGCAATATTTAACTCTTTAAAATTAATTGAATTTAAAATATTAATACAGTTGAGATATTTTTCCCTTTTGACTTAATTGTTTGATGCAAGATGATCTCTTGATCCAAACAGATAGTGGGTGGAGCATAGTGGGGATGCCTCCATCCATCTGTTCGAGCTGTCCTCGACTGCTTTGGCTTCAGCAAGATTTTGTCGATTCCACATTCCCCATGCAGAACGGTCTGCTCAGTTTTCTTGCTGCTGGTGTTGACTGAGACACATGCACGCTTATCACACGCCATGGCAAGATGTTGTTCGGTCTGGAGGATGTGGCTTAGCTGACCGATCATTTGTATATGGACATCCGCTTAGAAGTGAGACTGTCGATTACTTCGATATGTATAAGCGTGTATTTAGAGACGAGTTTCCCCGAGTTGAGGACAAGAAGGCTAATTCGCTTTATGTGGTCCAATTTGCAGGAGACAGGCGTATGATTGAGGAGTGCGATGATGGGACGACCCATCTCCAACCCTATCATTTCACTACATACACCCTCAACGGCTGTTTGTATATCGCCCGAAAGGTCACATCCCTTCTTCTTATTGATCTTGGAGGAGTTTGACGATATTGACGCATATTTTTGGGGCGCTTCTATACTGTTGTATCTTCTAGGCCATCTCATTGGCATCTTGTCGGGTCAGACTGACCCTAGTGGATCTACAAGCATTTTTCGGTCTGAAACCAGACATTTTTTTAGGGTGCTCGGAAGTTTTCGCTTGTCGAGATCCTCAAAATGACTGATGATCTTCGACAGTGGTAGTATATTCTTGTATCTCAACTTAGACCCCAACCTTGCAGGATGCTAGTCAGGAAATAGAATAATATTACAGATTGTTTAATCTGTGCCTTTATTATGGAGAATGACTATGGTTATCTCCTGCAGCCAATTCAAAATCTTGTCAAAAAAAAGAGAAGAAAGAATGACATGGATAAGAAGAAGAATTTTACCTTAGTTAAGAAAAATGACTACAGTCATAAGAACATTTTCAATGTGATATCCCTCTGTATTGATGCAGTCTGAAGGTCTTGTAATATGCAAACCCCCATTACTTCGACTAAAGAAGAAGAAAATATTGCTGCACGGGAAAATCAACTCTGAAAGAAAAGAAGAGAAGACAAAGAGATGGAAACTTTTCTCCTACGTCTTATATAGAGGATCCCGTGATCAAAATCTTCAGTTGGATGGAGATAAGGCCAAATCTTCAGTTGAGATTCTTGACTCGGATCCCAACAGAATTTATTACTATTGTGTGGGAGGCTTAGATTTCGCAGCCAAAGGATTTCATCTTTAATAAGAGCGTATAACGCTTGGGACATCACGCTAGTTAATTGAATAAAGGGTTATGTCATGACTCGCGAAAACCGCTACAAATTCTTAAGAAAGAATTTTTATCCCGCAGACTTCTGAATGAAAAGTCGTGAACTTAACGAAAGCTCATGCACCTAATAAAGGAAAGAAACATTCATAACTAATATAAAGTCGCGGTCTTGAGATGTAAAAACATGCCTGATACACAGATACCAAGGGTCCTACGTAAATTCGTGGACTTCAAAACTCATGATAACGAGTTTGACGCAAATCTCTAAAGACAAATAAAAAGTTACAATTCAGAGGAACAAAATAATGTTTGCTACACAAGTGATAAGACATGCCATGCAAAGTTAAAGTCAGAAGAATTGTTACAAAAAAAAGGACTACAAAAACTCGAACTAAAAAAAAAAAGTCTTCATACTTCAATGATTCCGGAGAGCTTTTATCTTCTCCTCAGCATTGCTAATTTCTTACTGGATGATCTCATAAGCTTCGACAACGGCTTGACAGTGCAATTCTTCTTCACTAGCAATGGTACTTTGTGCTGAAGCAGCCTCCAATGTCTCTAATTCAGTTTGCATTGTCTGAAGATCTCTAATCGCATTATCCCGTTGTCTAGATAAGCTGGTGAGATTCTTCATTGACTCATAGCGTTCCCTAGTGATCTTAGCCAAGAAAGCTTGGTCTTTAGCGATGGACTCTTGGGTTCTAGCGATGGCTTGGTCATGGTTCTTGACAATTGAAGCAGCAGTCTCACCTGGAGGGCTAGAGATTAGTTATCTGATTGACTCTTTTCAAAGGAAGCTCTGCAAGCATCAGATTTTTCTTTGAGCTCCTTCTGGAACCCAAGCTATTCCTCCATCAGTTTCTGGAAAGTAGCTTCAACTACTTCAGACTTATTAGCACTCCGCGATCTTGATAAAGACTCAACATGGTTTTGGAATTGAGCTATCATAAGTCTGTAAGGAGCAATTTTCTCCTCCCCACCAATACTGACTATACCAGTCAAGTAAATGTTGAGAATATTAGCGAGCGAAGCAAAAGAAGTCCCTTTCAGTATATTATCAATGCAATGATTCAGAAAATAGAGAAAAGTTTCTACTGTATCCCTCAGCAAGTTAATTTCGAAGACATCAACCTCTGCGTGGGAAGAATCAGGAACAACTGGAGTGGGTGCAGTTTGAACTGTACTCTGCTGCAAAGAAGTAGTAGTACCAGTATCAGAAACAATAACTTCCACACGTTCAACAGAAACAATAGTTGCAGCAACTACAATCGGGACAATATGTGTGGCAGTTTCCATTGAAGGAACCACTATTTCATAAGTGTTAATCGTGGAAACGGTGATCTTAATTACCCCATGGGCTACTTCAGTAAAGACTTCCACGACGGTATTATCCTGCGAAATGTCGTCTACAGCCATATGCCCTGAGGTTGGAGTCGAAACAAGAGCTGCTAAAAAAAAGGGGGGAAGCACAATTAAATGTCACAGTATCGTTAGATAATGGCAAAATTTTGGCATAAAGTGGATAGAGGTTAGAAGTTAAACTGGAGGGTGAGCACTGGACTCTCCAGGCCCATATACCTCGGCTCGAACGTCTTCACTCAAGAAGACATATTTGCCGTGATCTGATAGAGGAGTACAAGAACCAAGATCTCCACTACTAACATCATCATCATCTTCCTAATCATCATGATCTACTAGAAGAGACACTACCTTTGGGCAATTCGATGCGTGAACCTCCCCAATTATTTCCACCTCATCATCAACAATAACTTGGTGAGTGAGGGTCGCAGAACCATCTTGCGCAGTAGGAGGAGCAGCCACTTCATCATCAATAGCAGTTTGGTGAGCGAGGGATGCAGAATTCTCTTGCGCAGGAAGGGCAGGAGAGGAAGGAACAGCCACTAATGCAGAATCACTGCGGAAGACAGGCCCTTGACTTCGACGTCTTTTGGAAGACCGAAGAATTAGAGCCGAATCATCTTCATCCTCCTCTAGTTCCTCTGCAATAGTTTCAGAAACTGAACTGGATACCACTGTACCAGCTTCAGATGATGTGTCTTGCAGAGTGATAGGCAAATCGCTGAGACGCCTCAATCTCTTCTGTTTGTACAAAAACTTCTTTGATAGAGATTTTGGCTGAGGAGAAGTCTATTTCGGCATCGGGAGTGGAGAAATATCAAGAGAAATGGGATGGGTCGACGGGACCACCGCGTTATTATCTTCCCCCCTGTTGAATTGTCAGTTCCAACTCATCCGAACCGCATTCTGCTCCAAAGTCCTCCATTCCAGCCACCTTCGTGCTGCCAGCCTCCTTTTTCTGAGCATATCATGCTCTAATATCCTTCAGACAAGTAAGATTTATACTAAAATTCTAAGAGGTGGAGTTAGCAGTCGCGTACCACTTGTAGAAACCGAAACTCATATATGAGTTCGGAGTCTTGATTGAAAGGTCAAATCTGACTTGAGTACCACAAGCAATAAAGTGGAACCAAGCCCGAGCTCCTTCAAACAAATTTCCAGCAAAACTTACTTCTTGTTGGGATTACCAACATAGAGCTGATCGTACCCGAACTATCGAGCAAAACGACTCGGATAGTAAGGCTCTATATAACAGTGGCTTCCTAAACGAAGAACCAAATACCCTAGACGGATATTTATTAGCCACCAGAAGCATCTCGGAGATAAAGTTGTGAATTTGTCAATACCAGCAACATCCACGAAGTCCTCCCCATATCCAGCATTTGGAAAGTATAGGAAACATTTGAATGGAACGTACAGGAAACATTTGAATAACTCAAAATTCACGTGATAACGAAGAGTCCTGCGAATTGCAGCCATGTAGCCTCCTTTCCGCTGTGATCTCTCATAGTGTTGTACTTTGGGAGCGCTTAAATCAACCTGCGAATCAGTAGGACTCATCAAAGTAAAGCAGTGTAAGACCAGCCATGCCATCAAATAAGTGTAAGGAAGCTCCACATGTGGATTGAGAGTCTTAGTGATTAACTCTCCTTTGTCGTTTTGCTCCTCCTGATATTGCAAAACTTATCAACCAATTTTCTCAATCCACTTTGAATACTGCACACCATCGCGGGCAGTAAGCTGAGCTGCTGACCAAACGCGAGCAAGACGGCCGGGTATATCACCTTGATGGGTATAGTATCCTGTAAGGGAATCACGCATTTTTTCAACCAAAGAATCAAATAACCTGCCAAAAAGGCTGGATCAGATAGAGATTGAAGAGCTTGGTAGTGGAAGTTTTCAAAGAACGTTCCAGTCTTGAAGACGTCCTCGTCAGAATCGGCGACATAAGCATCTGTCCCGAAATTAACAATCCTTCTCTCGACTTTCTTTTTAGAAATCAGAGGGAGACGGGTAAAATTGGGTCAATTCTTTGAAAAATTAGGGAGAAGATATTGTAGCCACTTCTTTTACTTTACATTGTGAGTGCCAAACATATGAGTACAAATGTGATAGTAGTAAAGCAATTCCCAATAAGTGTTATAGACCATAGGGTCCCGAGTCTTTAACAAATGTATCCCTTCTCCGGTAGGGACATACTCTTCATATGTGATGTCTCCCATAGGTAATCCTGAGATTTCGTACATCTCATGCAGGGTGAAACCCAATTCGCCACGGGGGAGAAAACTGTACAAGTATCAGGATTGTACAATTCCAACAAAGAAAAGAAATGGAATCAGCTAGCAAGAATGCCATGCTAACTGTCCTAATGGCACGATAAAGGCTTGCATGCTGGAGCTGATCTCTGAAAGCCTTCAGAAAGAAATCAGTCAAAATTGTCCACTCTCCTTTCGTAGAGCAGTGGACCCATCCAGAAGGACGAAAGTCTTGAATTGGAAATTCCCCTTGCACATTGACAAACTAGTGCAAAAAAGTCTTGGCGACTATGGATGTTTCACCTATAGGAAGGTCCTGTTTGAAAGACCCTGAGAACAACCCACAAAAATGCTTTCTAGTAGAACGAGGGAAAGCACCTTGTACATTGAACGCTTTCCAGTAAGACACCATCTTGTGGCCTATTTAAATGTCAGTCCATTTGTCTAGGAATGGAAAGAGATTGGAAAAATAGAAATGGGTAAGATCTCTCCATGTTGGGAAGAAACAGGTTACGGCTGTTAACTTGGCGAAACCATTTGTAATCTCCATCATCCAAACCATCGTCGGGTATCGAGAAGTGATCACCGAATAAGAAGGCAGGCTTGTTCAACAAACCTTGGTTGCTTCCTTCAAAAGGAGCAGTGGTCATCAGCTCTCGTAATATCGAGCGAGTAGGATTAAGAATTTTGCTTTTCCTTTCTCGGCCACTAGAGGCGGTGCAACCTGGAAAAATCTGGCCGAACCTAAACTCCTTCTTCCTGTCATAGCCGCCTGAATAACCAAAGTAATGGTCTTTGGCCAGGGATTTAAAGCGTAATCAACAGCGAAGAAAAATTTGGGATTAAAACAAAAAAAACTTTCTAAGAAAAGAACTGCTTTCTAGTTTATGAGAAGAAAATTACTTCCAACCAAGGGTTATTGCCGAACCATTATGGAGCTAGAAGTTTTCTGAAGGTCTCGATGACCACTTGCAGAAGCATCAGAGGAGGAAGCTTTCATTGGCATCTTTTGCAGATTAAGGAAATCTTTTGCGAGAAAAATTGGAGGTTAAGCGAGGCTGAAGATGAAGAGCCTTGAAAAAAACCTTGAAGAGGAATTTGGAGTTCAAATTTCTTAGAAAAAAATTAGAAATCAGGATTATATAATAGATGATTTGATGGCCAATATCTTCGGATAGACGTGATCTCTAGCCCAAATCTCGTTAGTACCTTTTTCATTTAATGCGGCTCAGAGAACGTCTCAATCTCTATGCCGTATAAAGTAACTGCCTTCCGAATTTTCCGCAACAAAAAGGGAAGTTCGTGACCATAATACAGAGTCATATTCTCCTTCAAAAAGGGAAGTTCGCGACCCTAATATAGAGTCGTATTCTCTTTCAAAAAGGGAAGTTCGCGACCCTAATACAGAGTCGTATTCTCCTTCTAAAAGGGAAGTTCGCGACCCTAATAGAGTCAATTCTCTTTCAAAAAGGAAAGTTCGTGACCCTAATACAGAGTTGTATTCACCTTCAAAAAGGGAAGATTCACGACCCTAATATAGAGTCATATTCTCCTTCAAAAAGTGGTAGTCCGTGACCCTAATATAGAGTTGTATTCCTTCAAAAATAGAAAGTTCACGACACTAATATAGAGTCGTATTCCTTTCAAAATGGACGTCTGAGACACTAAGACAGGATCATGCTACCTTCATTTGTAGTTCTAATACAGAATTGTACTTTCGGAGGTGTAGAAGTCCGAAATTCTAATACAGAATCTTGCTTCATATTAAAGGAGAATGTTATATCTAAAGTATTCCAAAACACCTCCGAGGATCATGAGAATTTTAAAAACTTTAGAAGGGGTTTTGTCGGTAAAAAAATTTGGAGTCATCTATCAAAACAAGGCAGATCCACGAATTTAGGGTTTGAGGTCAACAACTCAGCAGATCCGATAATCTAAAGTCCGAGGTTTGCGACCCAGTTACGACAGAGTAGATCTGCGAATGTAAAGTTTGAGATTCGCAATGCTATCTATAGCTTCTGGAGTGGGGTTCAATACAAAGTTGCCCGACCCAAATAAAGGAAGTTGCCACCTCAGATCGTGGAGTTAACTGCCGAACGAGTATGACGACACTATTCAGATCGTGGAGGTAATCGCCGAACGAATATGACGGCACCACTAGAATAATGGAGCTAACCATTGGGCGAATAAAATGGGGACGCTACCTTAAAACCCCTATAAAGAGCAAAAAAACAGGAAAAAGAGGGGATCAATCATCTTCTTCTCAACTATCCTTTGTGATCAGAAGTCCAGAGTCTTTTTGCTAATTGAAAGAGTTTGTGTGGAGTGTCAACGGAGAGCAAGATCGTCCTCCACAGCTAACTCAGAATCCAACCTTAAACAAAGAGGAATTTGACTTTTCCTCATTTTCTATAATCTTTTATTGAGATATTCAAATAAAAAACGTTTATGATTTTATGGCGAACACCGAGTACTGTCAATTTTCTGGACACTGGTTGCTCCCCCACCTGAAACATGCCGAGTTCACAGTGGTGGTCTATCTTTATGACGAAGTAATACACCTAGGATGTGATGCCGTTGTTTCTGTAATGCGCCTTGGGGTTTGACATCTTTTATTCCCCTTAATTAGGATTCAATATTGGCATGCTACAATCGAGTGAGCTTGTTATGGTTGCACCATAAAACTAGGTACTTACATACTAGAAACAAATTGAATCGTTGTAGTGGTACTGTCTTTGCACCCTTCATGGAGCCCGGTAATGATAGAGTCCCCATTAAAGCTTCCTGTATTACTTGGGGCAAGCACTAAGTGGGATAGAAGGTTTTATGACAAAACTGCCTAGCACTAGGTGCTCGCATGCTAACAACAGCGGCCCACTATTGCGCCTGACTATGATTAACCTGTGAGTAATAGGAATTTCATTATTATCTCAAACAAGCAAGTGGCAGAAGATTTGTAGTTTAATTGTTGCAACACTACGTATTCGCCTGTTAGAAAGTGACAGAACTCACCTTGATGGTATCTTTATCAAACCCTTTCATAATTGTCCAACGAAAAACAAGTTCATAAGCAGGAGCAAGTACTACTTACTGACAAAAGGATTTTCCCATATCACCTTAACGCTAGATGCTTACATGCTAACAGTGGTCATCCATTATTGTGTCCAACTATGTTCACCTAGTAAATCACATGACTTCCATTATTAGCGAATATTATTCGGTGGAAGATTATAGGGGTAAGTACTATTAGTGGTGAGAATTGCGAGTAGTACCAAGTGAGGAAAATTTGTTTTGGCGAGTACTGTTAGTGGTGAGAATTATTGAATATTACAAAGTTCGTTTGATTGAATATTAAAAAGTCCTTGTAAGTTCTCAATATACACCATATCTTGTATTTAACAATATGCTATTCAATACTAGCCAATATGCCACCCACCTAGCAGGCCACTTTGTTATGGTAGTATAGCTCCACAAAGTTGTCAGTCTATAATAGGAACTCGCAAGACTTAAGCTCAACAAATTAGGCCCATTGGTTCCAAACTCGGGGGCTCTGCCACTTGGCAATACTCAACAATTATCACCACTGACCGTACGCGTCCTGGCAGTCTTTCTCCACTTGGTAGTACTCGGCAAATTTTGCCATGCTCCGACAATCTTCCACCTGGCACTGCTAGCTTTGACAATGAAGGAAGTCTTGTAACTCACTAAATGATCATAGTAGAACATGATATTGAGCCACCGCTGTTAGTATGCGAGCATATAGTGTGAAGGCAATATGCCACAAGACCTTTTGCCATTAGGCAGTACTTACTTCAACTCATAGAAACCTGATCTTCACCAGATAATCATGAAAACATATAACGATGGTACTATCATGACAAGTCCCATTCTTTCTAGCAGGCAGTTATCTAGCGCTATGGAATAAAACTTTGGTCACTTAGCAGTATGAGAGAATAATGGAAGCCACATGACTCACCAGGAGATCGTAGTCAAGCATAACAAGGGCTACCCCTATTAGCATTCACGAACCTAGCATTAAAGCAAATTTGCCTCAAAATCTTCCCGACCACTTAATACTTATCCTGGCAATTACATGAAGTTCTATGAGAAGTCGATCATTGTTGAGCTCCAATAAAGAGTGTAGAGACGATACCACTATAGCAAATCAATTTGCTTCTAGCATGTGAGTACCTAGCGTTATGATATAGCCACAGTGAGCTTGCTCTCTTTTAGCAACCCAATACAAAACCCTAATGGTGGGGACCTAAATGACACTACACCCAAAATGCATTACAGGAACCAATACCATATCCAAGTGGCATTACTGAAACAAAGATGCCACCTTCTAGGTACATTACTTAAGCATAAAGATAGACCATCGCTATGAACTTGACATGCTTCAGGAGGGCGAGTATCTAGTGCCCTGGAAAAACACTACTCAGCCAAATAGATAAGTATTTGATTTTATGAGTTTGTCATTTTTCCACTAACAAGATTTCCCTTTTTCTAGCGTAGCTTTCTTAGGCTAAATTCTAATATGAAACTAGGAAGCTAATAGGACAAAGCAGAGACATTATTTGATTTCATGCCTACAAAAGTATTTAGCAAATCTAGAAACAAGTTGCTGTTAAAATGCTTAGCAATCCAACATAAATGAATAACTATAAGCAAAAGTCTATTTTTTCAGCCAGTGTAAAGACGAGTTCAAATACTCGGGCTAATGGGAAACTACTCTAAGTAAATGAAGGTTTTCTCCATGTTACAGACGATCGTGGATTGATCCAAACATGAAGGCTAAAGAACCCAAAACAAGAATATTTTCACTCCATATCACTAGAGCTCTAGTAAAACACTTGGGACCTTCGGAGCTCTCTTAGCTCCTAGAACCGATGCTCAAGCCAGGCGCTTGAGAGACTCCCAGAGCTTGGAAGCCACCAAGGCAAGAACTTATGATTATAAAGTAATATTGATCACAAGATGAAGAAGCATAAAGCCACAAACCTTAGGTCCTTCATCTAGGCAGCACCACTCTGTGATGTTCTTCACCCCTTTCGAAGAAATGGGAAACAATTGAGGATCAAAAAGTTACATTGATTCTTCCGGAGAACCTAACGAAGAGTTCATAAGGTTATCCATTCCAAAGTAAGAGTTGATATCAACTCATCATTATTACATAGTGGTGGACAACAATGACTCTCAAAACTCCCTGGTTCATTATGAAAATCCTTCTACATGGCTAAGGATACTAAATATTCTATTTGCAGCTTATAAACTCATGTAGTGGGGCTGAACCCGTGAGGGATAGCAAATTGGTGTGATTGTTTATCTCCCAATTTAGTCCAGCGGATCCAAATTTGGATCAACAGTAAATCTCAGCCATACAATTGAGGTACATGGATCCATCGGGGTACATGGATCCATCGGCAAAACATAAGGCAATCTTCACACATCAGTATACCAGACCCTCCCTAACCACTATCATAATGCACCCTGCAATTTTCGAGGCCATAGTTAATAAGGTCATTTAATGATTTGGGCTAAGCTAGCTCGAGAGTGCAACTCGCTCCAAGATGGCAGATCAACTCATGAAGAGCACCAGTTAAGCTTATTGGAATGAATCATGACTAGGGGCTATTATTGGCTTATAAATTAATTAGCCCAGACCCATAAGAAGAAAGCCCATTAACCAAGAATCTATTAGGCCTACAAAACTCACAAGACTCAAGAATCTTTTATCAATTAGGTACCTAGAGATAACGACTGAGTTCGATTACAATAAGGGAACTCATTCTATAAAGCAATAGAAAAATGATAATATCTAAAGGACTAAATATATTGGAATTTAACTATGACTTTATTAGCAAGTAACTATAAATATACCCTTCCAGGAGGAAAAAGGAATGGAAGTCTAATTTTCTCTTCTTTATTTTCTCTACTTACACTCTGTAATAGAGAGAAAGAGATATATTGAGCAATTGTAACCCTAATTTGATTTCATAATAAAGCATACACTAGAGCAGCCACCTTTCCGCAGGGACGTTGGCCCAAAAACCCTTCTCATCTGAAGCTTGTATATATCGTTGTCTATGTATTTTATTTGTGTTCTTTTCTTTATTATCTAATAATCTCCTTGCAAGTTACTCGAAATCAGAAACCCTCTGTTAAATCTAACTTAGCTCAGGAGCTAGCTTTGAGTCCAATCCTTATTTGGTGTTTTATCTTAGCTTACCAAAATCGATGCCAATAGAAAAGAAGTATCATAAATTCAAGTACTTATCCAGATACAAATTCAAATACCAATCATATCAATCAAACATGTTGGATACAAATTCAAATACCAATCATATCAATCAAACATTCTTCCTCATGGACAATGTGGGTAACAACCATGAATTTATTACAAAATTTATAAACCAACATATCACCAAAAGAACAGTTTGAAAACTCCAACAGTTGTTGGAAAAGAGCCACACCAAATTGATCAGGAGAATATCGAATGATCGTCAGAAAATAACTGCACCAAATTAAGCAAAAAGGGAAAAGAGGCACTTAAACTGTTGTTAAAAAAACAATAATAACACCAAATTAAGCAAAACGGAACAGTGGGTGCTCGAAGGACGACCAAAATGAGTTTCTTTTTTGCAACATAACGGGATTGACGTAGAACTCGAAAAAGATACTAAATATTGAAGAACCTAAGCAACAATACCCTAAAATTGAGGATGGTAGTGAGCCGAACAGCAAACGACACGGTGAAAGAAAATATAGAGTCTCATGCACCAAGAACTTGCCGCATCGGTAATATGACATGCGATCAAAATTCAGAGCAATCAAAAGTTGAATGACATCAACATTACTGAGATCTATGGAGGAAATCCTGAGAAAAATCATGAGGAGATGAACACAGGATTGTTTGTGCCGCGCAAGCGACCCAGCGTGCGAGGGAGGGATGTTGACAATAAAGTGTGTGTTACTATACTAAAACTTCAAAATCAAGGTGAAGATTAAGAGTTATTCTTTTATATTCTAAAACTAACTATTTCAACAACTTAGTTTATATGCAATTTACAAATAAATCTTGAGATTTAGATCACATTGCAGATAAAAAGAGGATGTCGCCTAGTTCCAAATAATTGCATATCCTAGCCTCTATACTCAGGAAACAAAAGACAGTAGCACAGGCAAATTCTTCTCTTCTGCAAATTATTTTCTTCTCCTATCTAGCAAATTGCAAATTTGCAACAAGTCAAACAAATATCACCAATCAATATATTTCACAGATTTTACAACAAATACAAGTAACATTTTCACCAATCTGATCAGACTGGGCATATTGTGAAGCCCCTAGTAATTGAGACCAGACTATTGAGATCTAAATAAATTATGTAATGCAGTTGCTTTATGGAATTTTAATTTGAGCACCTCCTCCCAAACCTGAACCCTGCCAACCTCCAACGAAAACTGGTGACAGGAGCAGCTTATGAGGATATATATAGCTTACAATGTCTTGGACAACAACATAGATGAAGACAAGTGAAAGGATGCGCCGCTGGCTCTCCCTCGCCTTTATTTGTGATGTTTAATCTGAGGGAAGAGTCCAATAATGTGTTCTGATGTGAAGTCATGCCGCGTCAGAATCCCAACAACAGGAGCTCTCTGGAAAAAAAAAAAAAAAAAAAAATTAAGGGCATATTTGATAAGAAGACATATTGCTTGAACATAATGAGTCGAGAAAGATCATCCATGTGAGAGACCCCACGTGATTCTCTTTTGCTTCATGTAGCCTATCCCAAGTGCTTGGGATAAAAGGCTAAGTTGCTGTCGGTGGCACATTTGAAAAATGTTCGTACCTAGCACATTTATTATTTTCTCCAGCAGTGCTTCTTGCTCACTACACTTCAACGTATATATTGATTTTCATTAACATGTGAAATACTATGGTTTACTCAGAAAGTATCATAAACATGTCAACTTTCCATAAGGGGTGCAAGAATTCGGACGTGCTTTTGATAAAATAGGTGGGAAATATAAGCTGCTTCATAGAAAATTAAAGAGCCAATGTATGTTTGTTATGCAAAGGCAATAAACGTATGATACATTGATTTGGGAGAACTACACATCAAACATACGCATAGATAAACATTTATTATAAATGGTTAATTCCCTGTGCCCTACTCTTGAAGGAATTTCCATGTCCCCATGTCCATTTCCATGTCTTTTTTGTGTGTCATGTCCATGTTTATGCTTCCGAAAATTAATATATAAAAGCTGCTGATTGCTTCATGGATCCTTAGGCATCAAAATTGTAAACATAGCTAATCGGTAACTCCATTATGGGAGACGGAGCCATAAATAGAAACCATGGAATATACCATGAACAATATAAGACCGGAGTACTCGAACCATTTTCACAATAAAGCCTGATGCTGATAACCAATCATTTGACTTTGATGATTTCTATAACCTGGATGGAACTGAAGATATTACTACTCTTCACTCGTAAAGTGTATACATTACACAAGTGAAGTTCAATTAACGCATTTAATTCAATATATCAAGCTGTAACACAAGCATAATCCAGTATATTGTAATGAAAAATTTCTTCTCATTCAATATTATGTATGCCAATAACTAGAGCAGATTTATTGCGGACATAAATTTACTTCCCCATAGGTTTAAAAATTGTTTATTCTCTTATAGCAGTAGGTAGAATCACAATTACTATTGCTGCAAAAAGAAGTCCGCACATTTTTAGTTCAGTTGCTTCTGCTATACCTGGCAGAGCAAAATGTCTTGTTTTTATTTTGAGACTTGAGAAATAAGATGAGAATCTATAACCGAAATCTACTCAGAATTAGTTCTAAATGTTTCTGTGTGACGTCCGTCACAACACTCACCAGAGAGCAGGAAAAACAAGCACATATATAAAAGAGAAAAAGAACCAAGTGATGTTAGACAAAAGGCAGCGTGTGTTTACCCCCGTTGTTTTTGGCACGATGCACAAGTGTCTGAGTCCCAGCTCCCTAAACAGAACTGCAGCTTTCGCTAGAGACATTGTCTCAAATGCTGTATACGGCGAAGTATTAGCAATTGGACGCACATCTACATACATCTCCATCTCCTCCTGCGAGATATCCAAGTCTTCAAACTTCACTCCTTTCCCTGATCCGGCCTTTGCAAAATCGAAGGTTCCAAACCTCCGGAGAATCTCCCCAACACCTGTGGGCACCCTTTCCCTAGTGAACTTCTTTCCCTTTAGCAGCACAATTAAATGAGACCTCAATACAAGCCCGCACAACTCTGGCTCATCTGAGAAAGGCGGCTCATTGACAACTGGGAACCCATTATGGCCTGTTGATCTCAATGCATGAACGATATTTCCCACCTTTTCCACCCCAGAAAAGGTAACGAGAGGGCCCGAGACCACATCCCCAGCCACCAGATTCCTCATATAGGGCTCTGCATGAGCCTCCATGTAAGGCAAGCCCTTCATCTTCACAATCTGATCGTAAACCCCCTTGTTGAAGCTATCTGCCACTGTCTTGGATACAAGGAGCACAAGCATCACCAACGGGAGCATCAATAGGTCATTGGTGAGCTCAAGAAGTATAACGCAAACCGAGACAGTCATTCGCATAGTCCCACCGAGGAAAGAAGCTGCCCCAAGAAGGGCAAAAAGACCGTTGTCTAGGTCAGATATCGGGTTGAGAAAATGCCCTAAAAGACGCCCGTAAGCGGCTCCCGCGAGTATGACAGGGATGAAGAGACCAGAAGGAATAGCAATCCCATAGGTTACGAGGCCAAGGAAGTATATGGCAACGAAAAAGATGACGAGGGTGGAGATGTGGAACTCGTTGTCAGTCCCCCGGCTGAAGAGGTTCCGGATGGCATCGTCCTTGGTGTTAAGCAAGAGGGAAGCAAGATCATTGTAGTGCCCAGGGGGACACTGGAAATTCTTGTAGTTACCTGACCGGCCAATGGTGGGGCATTTATCAAGTGCATCGACAGGGCAGGGCGTGCAGCTAACAAGCCAAGGGAGTCCGTAGGAGCAGCATGATGTCAGGAGAGAGATGATGACAACAAGAAGGATCTTGAATGGAGCACCTCTCCTGAAATTTTAAGTACAAATGTTCAGCAACAAAGGCACAGATATAACATGCGTGACAAGTACATCACATAAATAATCTTCGGCTAAGTTAGAGTTTGTGCCAATTTCAAAGCTATTAGGAAAAGGCAAGCCAACATACTCGTTAATGATGCTATATGTACGAAGGACCTTGTCGACAAAATAGTTATAAAGGCTCCCAAGCAAACCTCCAAAGACTCCGAGGAGTATAACTGCCACTAAATCTGGGATGCTATAAGTGGTAGCTGTTGAGCTAAGGTCAAACATAATCAATCCTCCTTTACCAAATAGTCCACATTTTCCACTCCGGCAATACTCGATCAAAGTCCTCAGTACCACTGCAACTACTGCTGTAGTGAAAAAAGTCCTCCACAGAAGAGCACCTCTCCACCTAAATATTGCAAAAAAGGCAGTTACATATTACAATACAATAGACTTCTAAGTTCTATGTAATGATTTGTAGACACGGACCCGAATGTTGCGCTCCTACACAAACATGGGATATTGGCTAAGACATCCGTCCAATATCTAGACACGAGGACATGGCCACATATATTTCCTTATATGTGTGTGTGCACACGTGTGTGGCCATGTGGTCGCATGCGCATGTGTGTGCGCATTTATGTGTGTGCATATTTAACTTATTCGTAATGAGTTGTTATTCACAAATTGTAAAAGCTAAAATCGTAAAATGACCAATAAAGTTAAAGTATTTAGTTTCTAGTTAAAAGGGTGATGTGACATATTTCATCTTGTAAATATTTTTTTTGACATGAGTACTATTAAACACATTTAGATGCGTTGGGCACGGGTGCCCGGGTGTTGTGTCCAACATGGATGGCCATGGCAATTCATTTTGTTGGGGAAAGTGTTCTATATGTCATAGCTTCTACATCACGTAAAATATTGCTCTATAATAAAAAGTAGGTTTCAAAAAATTTTTTTTTTTTTTTATAGAGTAACTTCCGTGATTAAGATATGTTTTCACTTCCTTAGTGCTAAAACATGTGAAAATTTAAAATAAAATCACCAGGGAGAATGGTGTGCTGATCCTCTAGAGTCTCATCAGAAAGCATATACAAAAGAAAAGCAAAATAGAGAGATTGTACTGTAGAGATACCAAGAGGCAGCTTCCTCTAGCGCAAAGAGAACCCCACCAACTGGGGCTCGAAAAGCAGCTGCCACACCTGCAGCAGACCCGCAGGTAATCAAGTCTCGTCGATCCCTATCATTTTTGAAGTATCTTAGCCAAGTCCAGGTCAAATGGTACTTGCGCGACCCACCCTGGCCAAGTAAGGATGCAATGCAGGCTCCAGTGTGAACCATCGGCCCTTCCTTACCCACGACGAACCCAGCAGAAACACCCCCGATGGACCCGAATATCTGCAGTTTGAGATATAAAGACTATAAAAAAAAAAAAATCTTATTGGCATATCCTGACTCCATCACATGTTGATACTGCAATGGGAGTAAGGAATGTATTTGGTTATCTTTTGGTGTAGTTTGAAATCTAATAAAGTCAGTATCCCTGGTGCTTTTCCTAAAAAACTAAAGATGGTTGAAAGCAAATCATTGAGGATTATATGGTCACACAAGTATTCAGAAATGGTTTTGTTTCGTCCACATTATCGATATTGGCAAAGCAAATCTTAATCTCCATCTCAGTACCATGTGTAAGAAGAAAAAATGCAGCTCACATCAATTCACTAGTTTGGTGGTACAAAATAAACAGCTAGTGTTTCCACATGCAATATTCAAGTGAATACTATTGTTTTAATATGTACATAATCATAAAGGTGCAGTTAGGCCAGGTTGGTTGGGGTTAAAGCCAACCCATGTCGAACACAAAGCTCAAGATGTATTGTCCGAACTGAATCCAACCCAATGAGCAACACAAACTTGTTAACATTAACCTGAATGCAACCTGCCAGTGAATTTTCATGTTCGGTTTAAGATCAGGCTGTTGCTGTTGGAGCCCTATTATTGCAGCGGGTTTAGTCCGTCAAATCGGGTCCAAAACCGGCCCAATAATAAAAAATAAAATCCATTTGGATTTAACCTAATCTCTATTGTTTTGAGGAGGGCAGCGGCTGCTATTTAACTTCAGCCGAAGGAAAGAAAAAAAGCTGAGGGATTGCTGCTATCTTTTTTTTTTTTGGCCAGAAGGGAAAAATAGGTGGCGGGCGGCTGCTATTATTTTTTGGCCAGGAGGGAAAAATAGATGGCGGCTGCTAATTTTTGCGGCTGAAGCAAAGGAGAAGGTTAGCGGCTGTAACATAGATACAAGATCATTGTATTTTTTTTGAGGTGAGGATTTCATCTTGTAATTTTTGTGATTTCATTGTGATTCCTCTCTTGTGACAAAGAAGGAGAAAACTGTAATCCTTTTTTATATAGTGGAAGTTTTCGATCGTATCCTCATGGATGTAGGCACATTGCCGAACCACGTAAATCTGTGTGTTCACTGTCTCTATTTTTTTATTAACTATTATATTCTGTCGATTGTTGCATTGGTATTATTTATTTTTTGCTAACAATTGGTACTAGAGCACAGTTCAGATCAGATTTCGCTTAGATCGGTGTTAATTTTGAGTGAGAGTTATGGCAGAAGATAGGAAGGAAAAAATTAGAAAAATTGATAAGACAGACTTCCAATAGTGGAAGTTCCAGATGGAAGATTATTTATATCAGAAAAATTTACGTCAACCACTGTTTGAAGAATAACCAGAAAAAATGACTGATAAGGAGTGGGAATTGTTGAATATGAGGGTTTTGGTGCAGATTCGATTGTACCTGACAAAACAGGTTGTGTTCAACATCTCCAAGGAAAATACCACTTAAAATTTGATGTCAGCATTGCCTAAATTTTATGAAAAGCCGCCTATTTCAAATAGACTGTTTTTAATTAAAATGTTGTTTAACTTGAGGATGCCTGCTGATAGTTTAATTGTTAATCATTTGAACGAATTTAACACATTATGGGCACAACTTGAATCCTTAGAGTTTATCTTTGCTGATGACATTAAAGTTTTGATGTTTATGTGTTCGTTACCGGATTGTTGGAGAAATGTGATTATGTCTATTAGCAATCTTTCCAATGCAGCTCTTAAATTTGATGATGTTGTGAGTACTATCATGATGATGAATTGATGAAAAAGAGTATGGGTGAGAGCACAGTTTTTAGAAGTACTATTGCCTGTTGATAATGATGGAAGGAAAGGAGTAGAAATTTAAGAAGAGAGTCGAAGCAAAGATCGAGATCAAAATCTAAGAGGAATATCAAGAAAAAATTAGTGTATTGGAAATGTAAGACAGAGAGTCATATAAAGAGGGATTGTCCAATCAAAGATAAGGAGGGAGCGAACGTAGTGAATCCAAGTAAAGAGTATGATGACTTGTGTTTGTCTGATCATACAAAATCAAGGTCAGATTTGTAGTTTGTAGATTCAGGGGTTTCGTTCTATTCACTGCTTGCAGAGAATGGTTTGATAATTATGTCCAAGATGAATTTGGGCATGTGACTGTTGGTAATAGGCATGAATGTAAGATTGTCGGTAAGAGAATAATTCAGTTGAAATTGCACAATGGTAGAAAGTTGTGTTTTTACAAGAGATAAGGCATATACCAGATTTAAAGAAAAATTTAATATATGTTAGCAAGCTGAATGATGAAGGTTATTAAATCTCATTTGAAAGGAAACAGTGGAAGATCAACAAAGGAGCAATGGTAGTGGTCAAGGGTGAGAGAGTAGAAATACTATATCTACTCTCAAGTTCGGTGGATCAGGTTGTTTATTTGGCCACTATGAAGAATGAGAAGGCTATTTTAGGCATCAGAGACTCGGTCACTTGAGTGAGAGCAGCATGAGGGTGCTGCAATCTAGGGGGATGTTGACAGATATGAAAGATTTTGACTTCTGTGATAACTGTGTTTGGAAAGCAGAAAAGAGTTAATTTTATAAAGGTTGGCAAGGAGAAAAAACTGATAGATTGGAGTTGGTGCATACAGATGTATAGGGGCCTTCTTCGGTAAAGTCTTTTGGAGGTAATTCTTATTTTTTTACTCTCATAGATGATGCAAGCAGGAAGACATAGATGTTTACACTCAAGCAGAAATCTGATGTCTTCAAAATCTTCCAGATATGAAAAGCTCTTGTTGAGAATGAAACAGGAGGGTGCTGCAATCTAGGGGGATGTTGACAGATATGAAAGATTTTGACTTCTGTGATAACTGTGTTTGGAAAGCAGAAAAGAGTTAATTTTATAAAGGTTGGCAAGGAGAAAAAACTGATAGATTGGAGTTGGTGCATACAGATGTATAGGGGCCTTTTTCAGTGAAGTCTTTTGGAGATAATTCTTATTTGTTACTCTCATAGATGATGCAAGCAGGAAGACATAGATGTTTACACTCAAGCAGAAAATCAGATGTCTTTAAAATCTTCAAAATATGGAAAGCTCTTGTTGAGAATGAAACAGACTTGAAAGTGAAATGTCTGTTGTCAGACAAGAGTGGAAAATTTTGCAATAAGAAGTTTGATGACTATTGCTCTATCTACGGGATCAGAAGAGTGAAGACTGTACTAAAAACACCGCAGTAGAATGAAGTGGTTAAGAGGATGAATAGAATTTTTTTGGAGCGAACTCGTAATATGATACTATATGCAGGCTTACTTTTGAACTTTGGGGAGGCGCTGTGGATACGGCAGTCTATGTGATCAACATGAGTCCAGCTAGTGCTTTAAATTCAGGAATTCCAAAGAAGGTGTGGTCTATTTGGTTGTAGCATATGCACATGTGGATCATGAGATGAGAAAGAAGCTTGATTCTAAATCTCAGAAATGTGCATTCATTGGATACGGTGGCGATGAATATGCTTATTGCTTGTGGGATTATGAGCATAATAAGATGATTCGTAGCAGAGATGTATTCAATGAGGGTTGCATGTATAAAGACCGAATGGAGAGAAAGAGTAAGAATACAGAGCACTTAGAGCTGGATGAGCCACATGATGGGATGGATCTCAATGGATGAAAGAAAGGAAGAAATACCTACATCTGAAAAAGAAGAAATGGCTACACCTGAGAATAAACAAGCTCCAGATGAGACCGAACAGGAGAGGGTGTCACTGGCTGAAGTAGATGGTTCCAGCTTTTCATCAGAGAAAGAGAGTATTCCCAATTTGAGGAGCATTAGGATAAGGAAGTCAACTCAAAAACTTTATCTTCCTTTATATCATGTTTTGTATATTGATACAGGTGAAGCAGAGAGTTACCAAGAGACTATGCAGAATAAATTTCGCCTTAAGTGGGAACAAGCCATGAGTGATGAGATGTCTTTTTTGGAGGATAATCATATATGGAAATTGATGAAGCGACCGACAAAGATGAAAGTGTTGTATAACAAGTGGGTATACATGGTTAAACATGAGGCAGGAGAGACACATACAAGACTGGACTTGTGGTGAAGAGATTTGATCAGAGAAAATGTATTGATTTTAATGAAATATTTGCACCAATTATTAAGAGGAATTCTATTAGAACAATATTGAGTATTGTGGTTGTAAAAGGATTGTATTTAGAGCAGCTTGATATGAAAACTGTTTTCCTTTATGGTGATTTGGAGGAGGAAATATATATAGAACAGCCTGAGGGATATGAAGTTGAAGAAAAAGAGAATTGGATATGTCGACTGAAAAGGAATATGGATTGAAACAGGCGTCGAGGCAATAGTACTTGAAGTTCGAAAAGTTTATATTAGATTCAAGTTTTGCCAGATGTAATTCAGATTATTGTGTATATCTACAAAAGTTTAAAGATGATAACTTTATAATTCTTACTTTGTACGTAGATGATATGTTTGTGGCAGGTTCATTCATGAAAAAAATCAATGATATGAAGAGGAAGTTGGTAGAGAGATTTTATATGAAGGACATGGGTGAGACAAAATAATTTCTTGGGATGCAAATTATCCGAGATAAGAAAAGTAAGAAATTGTGATTATTTCAGGAGGGGCACATCAAGAAAGTATTGGAGAGATTCAATATGGAGAATGCAAAACCGGTAATTACAGCTATTGATAATCAGTTTAAGCTATTAAAAGAGCAAAGTGTTAAAACAAATGAGAAAATGAGACACTTAGAGAATGTGCCTTATTCATCGGCCGTTGAGAGTTTCATATATGCAATGTAAGTACAAGACCAGATATTGCATATGCAGTGGGAGTTGTGAGTAGATTCATAAAAAATCCTAAGAAAGAACATTGGCAAGCAGTGAAGTGGATTTTCAGAGATTTGAAATGTACTTCAAAGTATTGTTTGTGTTTTGGGGGTGATAACATTGATGTGCAAAGTTTTGTGGAGTCAGACCATGCGGGTGATAGATATAATGACAACAGCACTATAGATTATGTCTTTACTGTAGGAGAGACAGCATAAGCTGAATTTTAAAATTACAATCAATTATTATTTTATCTTCGACAGAAACTGAGTATTTGGCAGCTGTTGAAGCAAGTAAGGAGTTTGTTTGGGTACAGCGATTGATGAGTGAATTGGATTTGGATTGAGTAGATTGCAGGTTATTTAGTGACAATCAGAGTGCAATTCATCTTGCTAAGAACTTGGCATATTATTCATGAACTAAACATATTTACTTGAGATATCACTTTATTAGATTCTTGTTGGAGGATGGCTAATTGAAATCGGAGAAGATTAAGGACAGTAAGAATCCTACATATATGTTGACAAAACCGGTTTATGGAAAAAAGTTGAGCTATTGCTCAATTTTGGTGCATTTGTATTAAATGTTGGAATTGGGACTTTGAACGATCAAGGTAAAAGGTTAGGACGCTACGATTATCATGTATAGAGATTATAATTTTTGCAATAGGTCTCTAAGTGGGAGATTGTTGTTGTTGGAGCCCTATTGTCGCAGCGGGTTCAGTCCGTCCAAACGGATCCAAAACTGACCCAACAATAAAAAATAAAATTCGTTTGGATTTAACCTAATCTCTATTGTTTTGAAGAGGGCAGCGATTGCTATTTAACTTCGGCCGAAGGAAAGAAAAAAAGCTAAGGCAATGCTGCTATTTTTTTGGCCAGAAGGGAAAAATAGGTGGCGGGCGGCTGCTATTATTTTTTGGCCAGAAGGGAAAAATAGGTGGCGGCTGCTAATTTTTTAGGCTAAAGCAAAGGAGAAGGGCGGCGACTGTAGCACAGGTATAAGATCGTTGTATTTTTTTTTTTTGAGGTGAGTGTTTGATCTTATAATTTGTGTGATTTCATTGTAATTTCTCTCTTGTGACAAAGAAGAAGAAAACTGTAATCCTTTTTTAATATAGTGGAAGATTTTGATCGTTTCCTCGTGGATGTAGGCACATTGCCGAACCATGTAAATCTGTACGTTCACCGTCTCTATTTTTTTTTGGTTAACTATTATAGTCCGCCAGTTGTTGCATTGGTATTATTTATTTTTTGCTAACACAGGCAAGGCAGATTGAGCTATCATATAGATATTTTTATTCAAAAACTCATCATTATGTAACCAATATTTGAAATGTTAATTGTTCAACACGACAAAGAATTAAAGAAAAGAAAGGTAATTAGTTTTAGAGGTCACATAATGTACTATATAATTATGTCGATAATTTATGAATATTTTATTAAGTACTAACATTGGGTTGCCCAAAAGATTTAACCAAATCGAGCCCTTCAGGTTAGTGTATTCTCAACCTATGCCCAACCCTGTTACAAAAAAATGCAACAACCGGTGAAATATAATAGTTAACCGAAAGAAAAAGAAATAAAACAATGAACACATATTTAACGAGGTTTGACTGTTCCTACTCCTTGGGGCCACGATCGAAAAATTCCACTATATCAAAAGAGATTACAACTCTCTTCCTTTCAATCACAAGAGAAATCACAATGAAATCACACATAATACAACATCAAACCCTCTCACAAAGGAATACAATGATCTCGCTCTCCTGTGCTTTAGCCGCCTCTCTAATTAGGTCATTCAATACATAAGTAAACATAATTAGGCTTTAAATCCAGTCCAAAACCGATTCTGGGCCGACTCGGACCCGTCTGGGGAGGCTGGACTTGACTGGACCTATTTGTTTATATTACACGCTCCGTACTTCTTATTATTTTACTTGCCGGGCTTGACCCTGAGCTCCCCCACACGCTCAGGTACTGAAAATGTGAGCAAGGATCCGCCACTGCATGATCCGTACTTTCTAGAGCAGACCAAGCAGCAATAGATTTATAGGCCTCCGCTTTTGTATTTTTGGTTTGGTATGTATCACCCCTTTGGGACTTTATTTCTAACTTTTGTATCAGTATTGTACTTGTTGCTGCTTATTTTAGACATGTATATATTCTCTTTTATATGGCAGTAGACTAACTTCCAAGATCCTGGTTGATGACTAGTATTCAATTCCATTCATTTCTTCTTTTACATATTTATAGGCCTCGTGCACGTCGACTTACACGTGCCCGCCGGTAACGCACTCCGTTTTCGTATCCCTCCGAAAAATGGGGCGTTACAGAATTTCACGACCAAACGGCTGCATCCCGCGGCTCGCAGAAGTCTCTACAAGTTCTGAAAATCTACGGTCTATTCCGCGAACTTCTAGACAAAGCATCGCGGACCAGAGTTCCGAAACCCGGATCGCGGGTTAGATATGGATTGTGTAAATCCGCGAACCTCTAAAATTCACGTGTCGCGTAATAGATATACAGATACCAGAGTTTTACAATGGTTCGCAAACTTCAGACAAAAGATGGCAAGTTCGTTATAAATCTTTGAAGAATAACTGAAGAATCATACCTCGGAAGGCCAAAATGAGGTTCTCCATAAACAACAAAGGAACTATTAAAAAAAAGAGGGAATCTAAAACAGTGTACACAAGAGTTTTACAATTCAATGGTTCAAGAGAGCCTTTATTTTCTCCTCTGCGTCATCAATATCTTGCTGAAGGGTCTCATAAGCTTGAACAGCGGCCTGACGACGTAATTCCTCGTCACTGGCGATAACATTCTGCACTGCAGCAGCCTCCAGTGTAGCCAATTTAGCCTGTACCGTCTGGAGATCCTTGGTTGTATTGTCCTACTGGCGCGATAAGTCGACGAGGTTTCTCATTGATTCATCACGCTCCTTGGTTATTTTGGCCAAGAAAACTTGAGCCTTGGCGATGGTTTCTTGAGCCTTAGTAATAGCTTGGTCATGGCTCTTGACAATCGAAGCAGCGACCTCCACTTGAAGAACCAGAGATTTGCGATTTGATTGGCATTGCTCTAAAGAGGCCTTGCAAATAGTTGCCTTCTCTTGAATATCCTTCTGAGACTTAAATTGTTCCTCTTTCAGCTTTTGGAAAATGATTTCCACTGTCTCAAATTTATCAGCACTTCTGGCTTTCGACAGAGATTCAGCATGCTTTTGAAGCTAAGCTATCATAAGTCTAAAAGGGGCAGCTCTATACTCCCCACCAATGCTAACGATACCAGTTAGGTAAATGTTGAGAACATTGGCGATTGAAGCAAAAGGAACCCCCTTTAGTATCTTATCGATACAGCGATCCAGAAAGTGAAGGAAAGTCTCCACTGTGTCCTTCAGCAAATCACTCTCAAGCAAGTCAATCTCTGCATGAGAAGGAGAAACACTGGATGAGGCAGAAGCGGGTTGATCCGCAACAGAAGGAATGGCACCTCTAGAGATCTCCGCGGAGCTACTAATTATAGCCTCCTGAACTATAACATCAGTCAGAGCGGTCGTGACCAAGGTCGTAGGCATAGCAGCCTCGGGAATCACTGCTTCTGAAGCATCAACCATGGCAGTAGCGACTTCGGTCGCTCCACCAGTGTCAGCTCCTGTGATAGTATTGTCTGGTGAAGCCACCTTCGCGCCCATGCACTCCAAGCCCGGAGTCAAAACTGGAGCTAGCAAAAAGAAGAAAATTGATAGTTAAGCATTACAGTATCATTTGATAAAATAGCATGATTGCTGAAGAAAGGAGATGAAGACCTGAAGGTTGGACGCTGAATTCTCCAAGTCCGTACACCTCAGGACCAAATACTTCGGGCCTGTATACTTTGGCTCGAACCTCCTCGCTCAAAAAGACATATTTACCATGATCTGAAGGAGGAGTAGAAGAGCGGAAACTATCACTGTTGGCATCATCATCGCCCCATTTATCTTGGTTTTCAGAAGGAGGTGCTGCTTTTGGGGGATCCGATGCGCGAGTCTCCCCAATGATTTGCACTTCATCATCTGTAGCACCCTGAGCGACAGGAACCACAGAGTCCTGTAAAGCCGAAGGAGTACTAACTTCAACATCGACCTGGCCAATAGGAGGAATAGAATCCTTTTGAATAATGGGAGCAGGGTCATTGCAAAGAACAAGTCCTTGATTCCGGCGCCTCTTAAAGGAATGAAGGGTTAAAGATGAGTCATCTTCATCCTCCTCAGGTTCCTCAACGAGGGACTCAGAAAACAGAATGGACGTTGCAGTGCCAATCCCAGATGGAGTGCTCTGCGAATCAGTTCCCTGCGGAATAGCGGGCAAATCGCTAGGATGCCTTAGCCTCTTTCGCATATGTAAAGATTTCTCGGAAGAAGACTGCGGTGGAGGAGAAGTCTTCCTGGATGTCTGATCAGGAGAAGCATCAAGGGAGGCAGCCTGAACCGGTGCATCAGTGTCCTCTTCCCTTTGTTCCAATTCGTTGGATGTGCTGTCCCCCCTGAAATCCTCCATCCATGCCACCTTTGTGCTGCCGGCCCTCTTTTTCTGGGCATACCAGGATCTGATCTCCCGCAGACTGGTATGATGTATGTTGAAATTCTGAGGGGCAGAGTTAGCATCTGCAAACCATTTACAAAAGCAGAAGCTCATACTTGAATTCGGGATCTTGAGCGGAAGATCAAATTTGGCGTGAATTCCACCTACGATGAAGTGAAATCAGGCTCGAGCTCCCTCCAGAACATTCCCAACAAAACTTAATTCTCTATTGGGATTGCCAACATAAAACTGATCATACCCAAACTGTCGGGCAAAACGATTTGGGTAGTAAGGTTCTATATAGCAGAGGTTTCCCAAACGGAGGACTAAATGTCCTAGGCGGATATTTATCAACCACCAGAAACATCCCTAGGATAGGGTGGTAAATTTATCAGCGCCAGCAGCGTCCGCAAATTCTTCCCCGTATCCAGCATTTGGGAAGTATGGGAAACATCTGAACAACTTAAAAGTTGAGAAGTAACGAAGGGTTTTGCGGATCGCGGCCATATAGCCTCCCTTCCACTGCGACCTCTCATAGTGCTGCACTTTGGGAGCACTTAAGTCAATCTTCGAGTCTGCAGGACTCATCAAAAAAGGGCAATGTAGAACCAGCCAAGCCATCAAATAAGTATAAAAAAGTTCTACACGCGGATTAAGAGTCTTGATGACATGATCTCCTTTCTTTCTCAGCTCCTTCTTTACATTGCAGAATTTATCGGATATTCTTCTCAATCCGCTTTGGATACTGCATACCATGGCCGGCAACAAACTGAGTCGCCTGCCCGAAGCCAGTAGAACAGCTGGATATACAGCCCCAATGGGTATGTTTACCTGCGAAGGAATAACACGCTTTTTCAAGTCAAACCAGCAGATAACCAGCCAAGAAGGCAGGTCAGACAAAGACTGGAGGACCTGATAATGGAAACTCTCGAAGGACGTTCCAGCCTTGAAGACGTCCTCGTCGGATTTAGCGACATAAGCATCTGTCCCGAAACTGATGATTCTTTTCTCAACTTCCTTTTCAGAAACTGGAGGAAGGCGAGTAAAGTTAAAATTACCCTTAGAAAAGTTGGGTAGAAAATACTGCAGCCACTTCTTTGGCTTCAAACTACAGGTGCTCGATGTGTGGGTGCATATATGATAATGGCAGAGCAATTCCCAGTAAGTATCATAAGTCAAAGGATCCTGAGTCTTTAGCAGATGGAGTTCTTCTCCAGTAGGGACGTACTCTTCATACGAGACGTCTCCCATGGGCAAGCTCGAGACCTCATGCATCTCATGGAGGGCGATACCCAACTCGCCTCGAGGGCAAAAGATTGTACAAGTATCAGGATTGTACAATTCCAATAAAGCAAAAAAATTGAATCTGCTGGCGGGAATGCCATGCTGAACAGCCCTGATGGCTCGATATAACCCCGCATGATGAAACTGATCTCTAAATGATCGCAGAAAGAAGTCAGTCAAGACCGCCCACTCTCCTTTTGAAGAACAGTGAACCCATCCAGGGGGATGAAATCCTGAACAGGAAACTCTCCTTGTGCATTGGTAAAATGGTGCAGGAAAGTCTGCGCGATTATAGGGACCTCGCCTCTGGGGAGATCATGTTTAAGCAATCCCGACAGCAATCCGCGAAAGCTCTTCCAAGTACCACGAGAAAAAGCACCTTGAGCATTGAAGCCCCCCAACAGGATACCGTCTTGTGGCATGTTTACGTGCCAGTCCATTCGCCTGGACACAGAAAGGGATTGAAAGAATAAGAATGGATAAAATCTCTTCATATTGGGGAGAAACAAGTGGCGACCTTCAACTTGGCGAAACACTTGTAATCGACATCTTCCAAACCACTATCGGGTATTAAAATATGGTCCCCAAACAAAAAGACAGGTTTGAGCAACGGAGACCGATTATCTCCTTCGAAAGATACATTGGTCATCAACTCTCGCAATGTTGAGCAAGAAGGGTGGAGAATCTTGTCTGCTCTCTCTTGGTTATCTGAGGCTGTACAACGGGAAAAGACATGACCAAATCTCAACTCTTTCTTCCTATCATAGCTGTCAGAATATCCAAAATAATGATCCATTAGCCAAGGATTCAAGGCGTAATCAACTGCAAAAGACATTCAGATTCAAAGATAAGAAGAAAAATAAAAAAAGAGACTGCCTTTCGAGTTTTTTTACTTACCTCCGATCAAGGATTCCTACCGAACCACTATCGAACTAGAAGTTGCTCAGGAATCTTGACGACCACTGGCAGCAGTATCGGAGGAAGAAGCTTTTTTCGGCATCTTTTACATATGAAAATCCTTCGCACAGAGAATCAGAAGCTATAAGAGATTGAAGACGAGAAGTCTGAAGAGTCCAAACGAAAAACTCAGGTTTCAAATTTCTTGAGATAAGGGCAAGCTCTCTCGTAAAGTGGACGTTATATGGCCGATGATTTGACAGTCGAGATCTCTGGACAACATGATATCTGGCTCGAATCTCGTGAATACCTTTTTATTTAATGCAGCTAAGAGAAACGTCTCAATTCTGATGCAGCAGGAAAAACAACCGCCTGCCAGCCTTCCCGCAAAAAGTTTGCGACCTTAATACAGAGTCGGTTTCTCCTTAAAAAGCGAATTTGCGACCCTAATACAGAGTCGTTTTCTATTCAAAAATGAAGGTTCACGCCCCTAATACAGAGACGTGTTCCTTCCGAAGACAAGTTCGCGACCCTAATACAGAGTCGCTTTCTACTCCAAAAGATAAAGGCTCGCGCCCCTAATACAGAGTCGCGCCCCTTCCGAAGACAAACTGCGACCCTAATACAGAGTCGCTTTCTACTCCAAAAGATGAAGGCTCGCGCCCCTAATACAGAGACGTGTTCCTTCCGAAGATAGTTCGTGACCCTAATACAGAGTCGTCTTCTATTCAAAAATAAAAGCTCACGCCCCTAATACAGAGACGTGTTCCTTCCGAAACAGGAGTTCGCAACCCTAATACAGAGTCGTCTTCTACTCAAAGATGAAGAAGTCGCGCTCCTAATACAGAGACGTGTCTCTTCAAGAGCAAGAAGCAGTAGTGGCGCTAATACAGAGTCACAAACTTCAAGCAAACGCAACGAAAGTTCTAATACAGAAGGCTATATCCAAAGTATTCCGAAACTCCTCAAAGAATCACAAGAGTTTTGGAAACTTTGGAGGGGGTTTTGTCGGCGAAAAATTCTGGAAAAGTAAAGCAGATCCACGAATTCAGAAACAGAAGCCCGCAACTCATCTGAAGTCCTCGAACCTAAGAAACTGAGGTCCATGAACCTAAGAAAATGAGGTCCGCGATCCAGGCGACGGAACAGGTTCGCGAATCTAAAACTGAGATTCGCGACACTACCCATAGCTTTTGGGTGGGGGTTTAATACAAAGTCACTCGATCCGAACAGAAAAATTACCACCTTGGATCGTGGGAAACGAATGCAGCGTCGTCACTTCGATCGTGGGAATAACTACCCAATGAATATGGCGGCACTTCTCGAGTAGTGGGAGCTAACGGTCGAGCAAATATGGCGGGACGTTACTCCAAGCCCCCTATAAAAGGTGGGGAGCGAAAGAGATACACACGAACGGAGAGAGAGACAAGGACGAACGTCTTCCCCTAGAAGTTAACCCTTTGTGATCAAGAGCTCTTTTTTTTCCTTTCCTTTAGCCAACTGAGAGAAATTGTATGGAATGTCAACAGAAAACAGGATCGTCCTCCATAGCTACCTAGAAACCAAGCCTTAAATAAAGAGGGAGAACTATCTTCCTCATCTTCTGTAAACGGAAAACCGTTCGATTGTAACCCTTTTATTGAAAATACTTCGATATAAGGAGCGTGCAACTTTCATGGTGAACATGCCTCACCCAAGTTCTTCATAAAGAATCTCTCTACCAATTTTCTCTTCAGATCATTGATTTTCTTCATGCATGAACCTGCCGCAAGCATATCATCTACATACAAAGTAAAAATTATAAAGTTACCTTTTTTAGACTTTTGTAGATATACACAATGATCTGAATTGCATCTGGCAAAATCTGAATAAAACATAAACTTGTCGAACTTTCCTTCAAGCTCATTTTTAGTTGACATACCCAATTCTTCTTTCCTTCAACTTCATATCTCTCTGGCTATTCCATATATATTTCCTCCTCCAAATCATCATGGAGGAAAGCAATATTCACATTAAGCTGCTCTAAATATAATTTTTCACAGCCACAATGCTCAATATTATTCTGATAGATGTCATCTTAACAACTGGTGTAAATATTTCATTAAAGTCAATACCTTTTCTCTAACCGAATCCCTTTACCACAAGTCTAGCCTTGTATCTTTGTATCTCTCCTGCCTCATGTTTCACCATGTATACCCACTTGTTATGCAATTTTTTTATCTTTGTCGGACACTTCACCAATTCCCATATTTTATTCTTCTCCAAAGAAAATATCTCATCACTCATAGCTTACTCCCACTTAATCCTGCATAGCCTTTTGGTAACTCCCTGGTTCACCTGCATTAGTATATAAAATATGATATAAAGGAAGAAAAAGTTTTTGAGTTTGCTTCTTTATCCTAGTGCTCCTCCTCAACTTGGGAACACTCTCTTCTTCTGATGAAGAACTGAAACCATCTATTTCAGCAAGTGGCTCCATTTCCTATTCGGTCTCATCTGAAGTTTGTTTATTCTCAAGTGTAACTATTTCTTATCCTTCAGATGTAGGTATTTCTTCCTTTTTCTTTTATTCATGGGATCCATCCCATCCTGTGGCTCATCCAATTCTAAGTGCTCTTTCTCAACTGTTTTTTTACTCTCTCTCCATTCGGTCTTTATACATACAACCCTCATTGATTACATCTCTGCTATGAATCACCTTGTTATGCTCATAATTCTACAAGCGATAACCATATTCATTGCCACCGTATTCAATGAATGCACACTTATGAGATTTAGAATCAAACTTCTTTCTCATCTTGTGATCCACAGGTGCATATACTATACAACCAAATACTTTTAAGAATGAATAATTCACAGTCTTACTAGACCACACCTCCTATGGAATTCCTCCATCTAAACCACTAGCTGGGCTCCTGTTGATCAGATAGACTCTCTTATCTACAGTGGCTCCCCAAAATTGCAAAGGCAAAACTGCACGTAGTCTCATACTCCAAACTCTCTCCAAAATGGTTCTATTTATCCTCTCAGCCACATTACTCTGCTGCAGTGTCCTCGATATAGTTTTTACTTTCTTGATCCCGTAGGTAAAGTAATAATCATCAAACTCCTTATTGCAAAATTTCCCACCATTGTCTAACAACAGGCATTTCACCTTCAAGCCTGTTTTATTCTCATCAAGAGCTTTCCATACCTTGAAAATCTTGAAGACATTGGATTTCTGCTTGAGTGTAAACACCCATATCTTCCTACTTGCATTATTTAGGAAAGTAACAAAATAAGGCCTACCTTCAAAAGACTTTGCCGAAGAAGACCCCATACATTTGTATGCACCAACTCCAATCTCTCGGTTTTCTTCTCCTTACCAACCTTCATAAAACTAACTCTTTTATACTTTCCAAACACACAGTTCTCACAGAAATTAAAGTTAGCATCTTTCATATCTATCAACATACCCCTGAATTGCAACATCCTCTGCCGCTCTTACTCAAGTGACCGAGGCTCTGATAGCATAAGGTAGCCTTCTCATTCTTTACAGTGGCTAAATAAATAACGTGATCCACCAAGCTTGAGAGTAGATAGTGTTCCCACTCTCTCACCCTTGACCACTACCATTGTTTTTTTGCTAATCTTCCACTGTTTCCTCTCAAATGAGATTTGATAACCCTAACCATATAGATTGCTAACAGATATCAAATTTTTTTTTAAATTTGGTATGTGTCTTACCTCTTGTAATAACAACATTTCACTATAGTACAACTTTAACTGAATTGTCTACTTACCGACAATCTTACATTCCTGCCCATTACCAATAGTCACATGCCCAAATTCACCTTAGGCATAATTATCAAATCATTCTCTGCGAGCAGTGCAATGGAACGAAGCTCTGAATTCACAAACCACAAATCTGACCTCAATTCTGTATGAGCAGACAAGCACAAATTATCATACTCTTTACTTGAATTCACCGATTCACTCCCTTTTTGTCTTTGTTTGGGCAATCTCTCTTCATATGACCCTCTGCCTGAGTTCCAACACACTATTTTATTCTTGAACTTCCCTTTAAATTTTGATTTTCATCTCTACTTCGACCCCCTGCTTGAATTTCTACCCCTTTCCTTCCTTCTATTATTATCAACAGACATAGCAGTATTTGTAAAAGCTGTGCTTTCATTCATACTCTTTTTCATCAATTTATCATTCATGATAGTACTCAAAACATCATCAAATTCAAGAGCAGTATTGGAAGTATTGCTAATAAACATAACATTACTCCAACTATCCGGTAACGAATACATAAGTATCAAAGTTTTAATGTCATCAGTAAAGATAAACTCTAAGAATTCAAATTGTGCTCATAATGTATTAAATTCGTTTAAGTAATTAACAACTAAACTATCGGCAAGCATCCTCAAATTAAACAACTTTTTCATTAAAAATAATCTATTTGAAGCAGACGGCTGCTCATAAAATTTAGCCAACACTGAAATCAAAGCTGAAGTGATATTCTCCTTGGAAATGTTAAACACAATATACTTTGTCAATCACAATCGAATCTGCGCCAAAGCCCTCATGTCCAATAATTCCCACTCCTCATTAGTCATCTTTTTTGGTTTTTTTTCCAAATAGTGATAAATGTAATTTTTTCTGATATAAATAATTTTTCATCAGCAACTTCCACCAATGAAAGTCTGTCCCATCAAATTTTTCAATGTTTTCTTTCGTATCTTCCGCCATAACTCCCACTCAAAATCAACACCTATCTGAGCAAAATTCTAACCCAAACCTGGCTCTGATACCAATTGTTACAAAAAAATGCAATAACCGGTAGAATATAATAGTTAACCAAAACAAAAAAGAAATAGAAATAATGAACACACAGATTTAACGAGGTTCGGCTGTTCCTACTCCTTGGGGACATGATCAAAATCTTCCACTATATCAAAAGAGATTATAACTCTCTTCCTCTCAATCACAAGAGAAATAATAATGAAATCACACAGAATACAAGATCAAACCCTCTCACAAAGGAATACAATGATCTCGCTCTCCTGTACTTCAACCGCCTCTCTAATTAGGTCATTCAATACATAAGAAAACATAATTAGGCTTTAAATCTCGTTCAAAACCGATTCTGGGCCGATTCGGACTCGTTTGGGTGGGCTGGACCTGACTGGACCCACGTATGCGCGATTTTACTCGTGTACGTGTGCGGGTTAAATAACCCACGCGCAGCACGTGCTCGGCACGCGCACAGGTGTGCGCATGGGCATGCGGGCACGCGGGCACGTGAGTCGTCTCCCTCCACATGCGCAGGGTCGTCGTCGCACCGACCACCTTGCACCCTGCCGCCTCTCACCAACACCTCGCTGCTGGAGTCTTCTCCGGCGGCAAATAGGGCTCCAACAATAACAAACCCAACCTAATATATATCATCTTCATCGGTTAAAAGATCGGTTCATTCGGTTAATAAAACCCATTTGCATCCCCACAGGATTTGATCATAAAAGTACTGGTATTTAGCACAAGTTATGTATAAAAAATCCATGAAGGTTGGTACCCATTTGAATAGGGGGAATTTTTTTTTTTAAATATATGGATAAAGTCATTTTTTGTTCATAAAAAAATTTTGGGCTCAATACTACTCCTGAGTTCTGTAATTCTTCTACTTTACGAACAAGTGAGAATGAAATGTAAAGGGAAAGTATGATTTCAATAACCTTCACAAAGAGAGTGCTGGGAGCCAATATCGAATGCGCATCGACACCGTTCAAGTAAGCTTTAACTTCAGGTATGCCAGAACCAGCAGCTGCAGGTGCAATATAAGCACAAAGAGCAGCAGACACTGCTGCCAAAATTAGATTGCAACCAGCATATACAATAAACGCCTGTTGATACCTGCACTGGACAACCATTGCATGTTAGTTACTTGGCCGAGCATTGTGGAAGTGCATAATACAGAGCCTTTTAGCAATATATCATATTGATACTACAATTTAGAATAAAGAGAACCTTGTTGGAATTAAAGTATTAGAAAGATGAATGGAATATTTATAAATTATTGAGGCTGTACATTAGTTTGATCCTTTACAGAAAACTAATTGATATCAAAGACATAAAGATAATATATCTGAACAATTATCCAATAAACGAATATGTTACATGTTCTTTCTAAAATTTCCACAATGCCTAGACCTTAAACCTCCCAAACCAACTACTACATTGCTTTGTTGTTCAAGTTACCATGTAGCTGGGAAAGGAACTTGGGCATTGTTCTGTTGGTAGTGTGCTTACTTGTAATAGGGAAGGTCACAGACCCAAGATGCCGTGTGATGAGAGAATTTTTTTTCCCAAAGGAGGGTCCGGGATAACCACCTAATTCTTTCCAGAAAAGTGAAAATACATTAATATGTGATGCATCAATACCTCGACCTATCTATCCATACTGTTGAATAATGGCTCTATTTCTCAGTCAATGGGTATGGGCCGCCGATGGCAGGATCAGCAGCTGGAGCGACTAAGGGCTGCAGGTTGACCCCAGTCGATGGAGTGGTTGCTGCAGGAGAACGACATTGATCAAGGGACTAGTAGAACAAAGATTTTGGGCATTTTTGGACTCGTAAGTTGGTCAAAACTAATCTTATTTGACTTAGACTTTGTGTAAAATATCCCTAATCTATATAAGGGGGGTTAGATATGGGTCTTAGATGCATTTCTTTTGCATTTTTGAAATCTTTTGGAGATCTTGAGACTTTTGAGAACTTTTGCAACCTTCGAGTGCTTCTAACTGTCATCTCAATTGTGAAGTTTGATTCGGTCCATGGACATAAGACTTGCTCCGAACTACATAAATCCTTAGAGTTCTCTGATTTGATTTTTTTAATTTGCCTTCACTCTTAAAATTTTGGTTTTATCGATTTATATTTAATATAAATAATTTCTAAATCTCTGTTTGGATTATTTATGCTTACACAACACATGTTACATGTCTACCAGCATTCCTGTTGAGGCAATGTCCTGTGTTCAGCTATGCATACCATTGTTCTAAATATTAGTGACTATAAACATGTTAATGATTGGTTGGAGGATTTTCTTTGTTATAGAAATGTAAAGAATTTCCAGTAATGCTTCTGCAGTGTGATATAGTCAAAGCATTACAATGTCTTCCACTTTACTTGTCCTTCGTTTGTATTTGAAGATGTGTAAAATTTTCCAAGGGTCTGAATTGCCGGTATCACAGTATTAAAGTTGTGATGGGCCCGAGGGAAGAATGCACAAGTACCTGAAGTGAGATTTTACAGAAGTAACGCATAGATCATTGATGCTATGTGAGATATAGACGCAAGGTGAAATATCGTTGAGGAGATGTTTAATAATGACCATAGGTACAGGGTAAAAGCGGTCTGCTCGCTTCAAAAGCTATCAACTCAACATGAACCCGAGCAATATGATAGCACAGTTTAGCAGATGTCGTTATAGATGGACCAAATGACAAATCTGGTTGATACGTAAAATGCAGCTGACAGTTGGATGCAAGAACTGGTTAGTGAGAGCAAAACAACGACAGCTTAAACTAGTTTTAGAAGACTTGGATGGCCACGAAAAATAACGACTACCTCCAGCCTGTAACATCTGGAGCAATGTTTAAAACAGTAATAATGGTAACGTGCATTTTGTCTGTTAGATTATATCGCATACAGTATAACGTATAACGTAGATTACGCAATTTTTTATTTATTTAATAAAAATAAATATAAAACTATGTAAAATAATCTATATAAATTAGAAAATAAATTTAAAAATTCTGAAAAAAATACAAACATTTTATAATACAGAATCAATTCTAAATTTCTAATAAGTTTTACAACAATTTTCATATTTATCTTCATAAACTTTATTAAGTTCGCAACTATAAATTCAGTCATCACCTGATTTCTAATAGACTGCATGCTACATGGTCTCATCTGACTTAATAAATATAGCCATAGGTCTTCTATCGTTCTCAAATCATAAACTCTGCTTGGTAACAATGGGCAAGAGAGGAAAAACTTTAAGCTTCTCCAAGGAGGAGCTCACGGAATCCAACCACGCTCACCAGTAGTACCGACTTTGGCTTATCAGGGATATTGTGAAAATGTCATTGCTTCCTTGGCTGATTGACAAGGAAAAAGAGAAGGTAGAAAACAATGGGCTTCCAGTGATATTGGCTGATGATGCAGGTAGAGAGTAAAAAACATTTTTAAAGGTTTGGAACAATGGCAAGTGCTATATTATCAGATGTATGGGATGGAGAGAATTCGTAACGGAACAGTTATCTCAATGTTAAAGGTGAGTTTAAGGTTTCCATAGTGCGCGAAGAGGCAGAGGAGCAGGATTGCTCCACGTTTCGAAGTAACATAGAAAGTTTGGATCTTAGTAGTATGTGTTCGCATTCAGTGATCTTAAGGAAATTTTTTGAAGGTGGAATTTAACACAGCTAGTTTTTCATGTTTCTTTCTTTTTTCCCCCTTCTAAAACCATGAATATGTGCTAATATATAGAGTGAGCAGAGCTAATTTTGCTGATACATGAGTTATGGCGTATATTAGACAAAATCCTAATATAGTTGATTTTGCCCTTCTTTATTCTTTTTTTTTTTTTCCCTCTTTGAATTCATGACTAATTGTTTATATGTTTAACAAGCAGGCTTTTGGATGTATCTAGGCAAAGTATGAGGTGAAATCATAATTTTTCCCTTTCTTTATACTTCTTTTCATTTTTTTTTTTTTTCTCTTTTAGGAAACAAGAAAGGCAGCAGTTGGCTATATTCCTCCAGTAACACTAGATTCTTATATCATTGCAATACTCCATACAAATTCTTCAAATTTCCAATCCATGCTTTATTTTCTTTTTCCAACTCTTTCATTCTTCCTTGTTCTATAAGTTCAAGGTAATTATTGGAACTTCCTACTGTTACAAATTTATGTTTAGTTACTATCAATTAGGGATGATAATGGGTGCGTCCACGGGCTAATTTTTAGCCCATCCTATTGAAAATTTTGAATTAAAAATAAAATTTTCATTTTCTTAATTCAAAATTTTGAATATGATGGGCCAAAAATTAACCCATGGACCTATCTATTACCATCCCTATTAACAATACCATAATAAGATTTCAAATTTATTTTTAGTTACTATTAATATTATAATTTGTATTATAAAATGCTCAATTTATTTTATTTATAATTGTTCATTTTAGTTCAGTTGATAATTCAATAGAATCAATAGTAAGTAAGAAATTCTAGCCACCAGAAAGAAATAACAAGTAAACAAGAAAGTTAGCAATTCCACAAGTAACCAAATAAGTAAACAAATAAGCAAGTAAGAAAATTGCAGCAATTAACTAACTATCAAAATAAATAATCAACAGTAATATGGAAATTACTCAAAAAAAATAACAGTAAATAATATAACATAGCGGTAATTTAACATAACGTAACATAAAATAACGTAAAAAACACATTGTTATAGCGTACTGAGTTATTTTCGATTGTTAAATAATGTTAGATTTATGTTAGGTATCATAACGCAACATAACAGGTTTATAAGGCGTTATTTTCAATATTGACCTAGAGTTAGGTATAAATATATAGGTTTACATGTGTAATGCAAAAAGATATATTAGTTGCATAAGAAGAATTCAAACTCGATGATACCATAGCCAACTTCCAAATTCCAGTTGGATTTTTGTGGTCATAAACAAAAAAGAGGTAGTATTTGGATCCATCATTACCAACTGGGGGAAGGGCTTCAAACATCCACATAAATCATTTCTAAAAGAGATACAGTAGGAGACTAGAAGCGCAGAAAACTTATGCGTTTTGATCAAGGAACATGAAGTATATAACTAAGAAGAATTATTTGTAGTAACTGGTAAACTGAAAGAGATGACAAGATGAGTGACAATATGGTGTGATAGGTGACTAAGACATCGATGCTAGCCGTCAACTGTTGTACACTCATGGACATATGCAATCAGTTTTGTGGAGTAGATATCAGTGATGCCAAAAAGTGTAAACCCATTTTTGCATTCTTCTCGTAAAAGTATCACTCTCATACTTTAATCCTTCACAAAATAATGATTATGATGAAGTTCAATCAGTACATTATTTTGTTTGGTAAAATTATATACGAAAAGTAAATTTTTAATGATAGGGATCAATGTTTAAAATAGCGATAACGGTAATGTAATGTTTTACTTCTGTTAAGTTATTTCGCATATAGCGTAACGCTTAACGTAGGATATGCAATTTCTTATTTATTTAATAAAAATAAATATAAAACTATATGAAATATTTTTTATAGATTGAAAAATAAATTTAAAATTTCTAAGAAGAATATAAAATATTTTGTAATACAAAATCTCTAAATTTTATATTAAGTTTACAATAAATTTTACATTTATTTTCATAAATTATATTAAGTCCACAACTATAATTCCAGTCATCATCTAAACAAGAAAAAATGATTCCAATTTTTTTATTTCAATTCCAGTTAATATTGTCATTGTAATTTATATTTTGTAATATTTAATTTGTAATTGTGATTCAATTTAGCTAAAAATTTAATAGAATCAACAAGAAATTTTAGCAACTAGAGAGGATTACAACAAGCGAACAATGAAGCAATCACAATTAGTAATTCAAGAAGTAATCAAATAAACAAACACATAATCAAGTATGAAAATTACAATAATTTGCTAATAATCAAAATAATAATAAACAACAACATAGAAATTACTAAAAAAATAATAGTAAATAACGTAACATAATGTAATTTAATGTAACATTACATAAAATAATATAAAAGACGTATTGTTATGGTGCAATAAGTTATTTTTAGTTGTTACATAGTGCTAGGGTTCCGTTAGGTTACATAACATAGTATAACGGGTTTCATAACGCGTTATTTTCAACATTGGTAGGGATATAAAGAATATCAAGAGAGAAAATTCGAGTTGGAGATTTAAAAGTTAAGGACCCAATGTGTGAGACACACTTGAGCCATCCTCAAGAATTACTTCATTGATAGCATCATATTTTGAGTGAATAGTGAGATTGGAGAGATAGGATGTAATGTTATTAGATGTTGCAGGGTCTACGAGACATGTTGCATCTTTGTTGAATGAGGCCAAAGTATAGTTGGTCACTACTTTTGAAAACCTAAACTTCAAACACCTTTTGGTCGAATAGCCCAATTGCTCAGAAAGCTGGCACTTGCCTTTGTAACATGTTAGGTTTGAGCGAAATCAGGCATTAGCATCGAAAATCGAATCGAGGTTTGGATAGAGCATTCTTTTAGGATGCAGTATGAAATGGGCCTAAGAATTTGTACGAGCCAGAATTGTTGTAAGAGCTAAGCATTCAGTGTTGAGAATTTCTTCCATTCACATGAGATTGGTAACTGCAGATTTGTTATATTTTTAAAAAACTCATATTGGAAATATTCATAATTTTGATAACTGCAGATTTGTTAACTCCAAAACACTCAGCATGAAAATATTCATGGGTTTGGTAACTATAAATTTATTATATTTCTAAAGAACTCATTTGCAAATATTTATGGATTTGATAATCTCATTTTCCTATAAAAGGGATATGCATTTAATGATAGTATCATCCAAGATCCAAAAAATGGAGCCATCCTTTAGTGAGTTTTCAAAGATAGAGTGTTATCCAAGAGTGTTGTTCTCTTGAGAGATATACTCTAGTGAGTTCTGAAAAGAGCTTTATAATTCTACTTTATTATAGTGGAAGTTATTCGGAGTTTGCCCCATGGATTCTCCTTTCACGTCGAAGGGTTTTCCACATAAATCTTGTATCTCTTTTTTCTCTTTTTTTAATTATTGTGTGATTATTTTCTCTCTGTCTCTCCTTTTTATATATTACGAGAATTAGAGTGTTATTCCCAACAAGTGGTATCATAGTGAGGTTCGCTATTATTCTTTTGTTGAGATGGAGACGCTCACCACTGGAGTTTGGAAGATTAACTTGAATGACAACTAGATGATTTAGAAGATAAAGATGGAGGATCTTCCATACTGAAAAGATCTCTATGCCCCAGTAGAAGATAATACTACTAAGCTGGAAGCCATTTTTGTTGATAATTGGAAGAAGCTCAATTGCAAGACCATCGGTATCATTCGGCAATGGGTGGATGATAGTGTTTTCCACCATGTCTCGAATGAGACATCGACAAGTAGCCTCTGGGAAAAGCTAGAAGGTCTCTATGAGAGGACGACCGCTGACAATAAAACTTTCTTAATTAAGAAGCTTGTCAACTTGAAATTCAAAGAGAGTCATGTCGCCGAGCACTTGAATGAGACTCAAACCATCGCGAGCCAGTTGGCTTCCATGAAGATGATATTAAATGATGAACTTCAAGCTTTACTACTCTTAGCTCATTGTCGGATAGTTGGAAGACTTTGGTGGTTGTACTGAACAACTTCACTCCCAATTAGATCGTATCCATAAATTAAGTTACAAGTAGTCTTTTGAATAAAAAAAATAAAAAGAAAGCCATTGGATTTATCTCATTGTTTAGTTGCAATTTTTGTTATAAATGCTAATAAAAGGAAGATCAATACTGTAGATTTGATTTACTTGGATGTATATGGACCTATAAATGTGAAAACAGTTGATGGGGTGTCATATTTTATAACTTTCATAAATGATGCATCTAGAAATATCTGGATTTACATGCTAAAAATCCAAAGATCAATTTTTTTAAGTTTTTAAAGATTTTCACATAAAAACTGAAAAAGAGACTAGAAAACTCTTGATGTGTATTCACACATATATGGGATGAGTATACTTCAAAAATATTTGATGATTAGTATTCTAGACACGGTATTAGACAAAAAAAAATTTGTCCCACACACACCACAGAAGGATGAACCGCACAATTATAGAAATAATTAGGAGTATATTATTTTTAACTAAATTACCTAAATCATTTTGAGGGGAAGCAACATGGACTACATGGTATTGATTCATTTATCCCCATCTGTCCCTGTAAATAGTGATGTTCCTGAAAGGATTTGGAGAGAGAAGGATGTCTCCTATTTCATTTGCGAATATTTGGATGCAAAGCATTCATGCATGTGCCTATAAAGCAAAGGTCTAAGTTTGATGATAAGGCAATACCATACATCTTCTTAGGATATAGAAATGATGAATTTGGGTATGATTGTCGGATCCTGAAAATAAAAAAAATACAAAAGTATAGATGTAATTTTTTATGATGATAAAACAATAAGTGACTTTGAAAAAGTTGTAAAGCCACATAATACTGACATCTTTCTAGATCCTATCCTTATATCTTTACCTACATCAAATCTTGATGATGATTATATACATGAAGAAGATGATAAAATGCACGAGGAAAATGAAGAGGTTGAGCTCTCGATGCCAAATCAAGGGGAGCAACTACGCATTGATGAATCACAAGAGCCTCAGTTGAGACAGTCAGAAAAGGTTCAAAAAATCTTTAACTAGATATCTTACAACCGATAACTCTATAATAACTGATTTAGGTGAACCAGAAAATTTTCATGAAGCCCAGGTCTACGAGCACAAAGACAAGTGGAAGAAAGCTATGCAAGAGGAGATCGATTCCTTACATAAGAACAAAACATATGATCATTGCCAAGGGATCGAAAAGTTTTGAAGAACAAATAGGTCTTCAAGTTAAAGAGTAATAGAGAGAAAGAAGTCAAGTACAAAGCTCGCCTAGTGGTGAAAGCTTCGAACAGAAATAAGGTATTGATTATGCAGACTTTTTTATTGTTAAAATGACTTCTAATCGAATAATCCTAGGTCTTGTTGTATATCTTGATCTAGAGATTGAGCAATTACATGTAAAACCTACGTTTCGCCAATGTGATTTAGAAGAAGAAATATACATGAAGTAATCTAAGACTTCAAGGTGAAGAGAAGGAACACATAGTTTGCAAGTTAAAGAAGAGTCTATATGATCTCAAGCAGACACCTTAACAATGGTATAAGAGGTTTGATTCCTTTATACTTGACCATGGATATAAACGGACATCTGTAGCTCATTGTGTTTATATTAAATATTTTCATGATGATGATTTTGTTATTCTCTCACTGTATGTTGACTATATATGTTATTAAACTACTATCTTGCAATTGGTTTAGTTTGAGTTTAGTACCATACCGCTTGTTGAGTAGTTTGTATGGAGTTGAGAGGTCAATAAATATGTGTTATCTGACTTATAATAATATAAAGATTAAGTTTTGGTTCTGATTACTTTATGACATGCAATCAAAGCAGGTTTCAGAAATAGCTCTCAGCCATGCGATCCGATTACCTATCAATCTCAACCATCCACTCAAAAACAGAAAAAAAAACCTAGAACACCTGGCTTCCTCGCTTCGTTTAGATCAACTCCATGGGGAAGCGAACAAAACCGACTTTGACATGGTGGTCTAAACTCCTAGTGATCTAAACTCTTGGTGATGCGAACCGAACCTCTTGTGGCCTCTTCGTTCAGAAACCTCTTCTGGCCTCTTCGTTTAGAAACCCCTTGTGGCCTCTTCATTTAGAACTTCATATCAACTCCACATTCAGAACTTTAAAGAATCAAACTTCTGGTGGAAGCGAACTTCAGAGAAGTGCAGCGAATAGATCAACTTCTTCATATTGCAGAATTTCGAAGTTTTGGTGCAGTAGAAGGGACGTCAAAGTGGAATCAGAGTCCTCGAGCCATAGGTATATATGGAACAAGGTATGTTGTTCAGGAGGAGAATGTTGTAACAATCTAATTTTTATCATAACTTATGTTCCTGATATCAATTTTATCTAAGAGTGAATTCGTTGTGTTCGTTTTATTTTTCTATATTTTTGGTGATTTGTTTTTGAAATTTTCTGAATATTCACTTAAAATAATATTATTTTAATCACCGGTAGACCCTACACATATTTTGACTAGTCTCTCTTCTTTTGACTTGTAAAGATGAAGTTTAACTTTATTTGGGTTAATTTAATTTGAAATTATAGCCTTCAACAACTCCAAAAACCTATTATTACTAGTCATTTGTCATATACCTATTTTATTTTTATTCACCTATATCTCCCATACCCCATCTCTCCAAATTATGAATCTCAAACCTACTCCCATATTTATATGGTTAATATAATATAAAATATCAATAAAAAATTAACCTAACCTACCTACCTCATACCTTACTTTCACCATACTTGTTTTTTGGCCAAACATGATAAGCCATCTTTCTGCCCCCATATCTTCTTTATATCATACTTATCCTTTGGCCAAATATGACAAACCATCCTCTTACTCTCATATCTCATTTGTCTTATTATATTTTTTCTCTCTTTTTTTTCATTTCTTCTCCTTATTATATATCTCTCCTTCATTTTTCTCAACCTCTTTTTACTCCAACTAAATATGCTTACCTTTCCTAAAATATGCTTTACTAAAAAGAACAAGAAAAGGAGAAAAAGTTTTTTAGCCTCAAAATATGCTTACCTTTCCTAACCCATCAAGGCAAGTAGTTACACATCCACTCTTATGATTTTATTTTGTAACTAAAATATTTTATACCCAATTTAGAATCTTGATTTGTTTAAATTTAGAAAAGTGATATCTTTATACAAAATTCTCTATGATTATTTTAAATATAAAAATATGATTCTTACACTCTACTCTATATTTATGTATTAAATTTATGATTTTATTTATGGCCTCCTATACTTAAACTATAAGTTACAAACTTAAACTATATATTTTATTTTGAAATTACAAAAAAACTATCTTTATGAATGTTCATCATATTTGAATATACATTTGAAATTTCCATATAAATTCTTCATGTATAATGCAATAATTTTAAATCACTTTCTACTTGCCATTAGAACATAGGTATATATATATATATATATATATATATATATATATTCATAATCATGTTTTAAAGAGAAGGTTTCAAATAAATTTCTACATTAAATTATTAAAATATTTCTTTTATACGAGATATTATATTAGGTCATAATTCTTTTTATACTAATCCATATTTACTTGAAAAATATATACATTAGTAAGATTTAATAATTTTTTTTACTTTCCATACTATGAAATCATGCTAGAATTTAGAAAATCAGTATGTTGTTAAACTAATCGTTATAAAAGTGTTAAGTCTATTTAATTTTTATTTTTATAATTTAGTACCCACTTACCTAATATGTGTTTATATGCATAATTAAATATGCATTATTCACATACATGATTATCTTAGGTATTTTTACATCCTAATATTCACTTATATACGTGTTTATATGTATACTTGTATTTATATGATACATGATCATTTCCATAACATTCATTCTAATATTCTATACTCCATCATACTTGCCTTGACATATATATTGTAACAACCTAATTTTTTTCACAACTTATGTTCCTGATATCAAATTTATCTAAGAGTGAATTCGCTGTGTTCGTATCATTTTTCTATATTTTTGGTGATTTGTTTTTAAAATTTTCTGGATAATCACTTAAAATAATATTATTTTAATCACCGGTGGGCCCTACACATATTTTGACTAGTCTCTCTTTTTTGACTTGTAAAGATGAAGTTTGACTTTATTTGGGTTAGTTTAATTTGATATTATAACCTTAAACAACTCTAATAACCTATTATTAGTATTCATTTGTCCTATACCTATTTTTTTTTATTCATCCATACCTTACCTTTATCATGCTTGTCCTTTCGCCAAGCATGACAAACCATCATCTTACCCCCATATCCCTCCCTTATCTATATTTTTTTTTCCCTTCCTCATTTATTTTCTCTCCTTCATTTTTCATTCCTCTCTTCCTTTTATTTTTTTTGCTCCAACTCAAGAGAAGAAGAAAAGAGAAGAATAAGAAAAGAGAAGAATAAGAAAAAGAGAAAAAGTTCTTTAACCTTAAAATAAACTTATCTTCCTACCCATCAAGCTAAGTAAAATCATATCCACTCTCATGTTTTATTTCTAACTCTAATTGTTTATGGTTAACTTAGAATCTTGATTTGTTAAAACTAAAAAGATAATATCTCTATACAAAAATCTCTATGATTATTCTAGAAAAATAGAAATATGATTTTTACACTTTACTCTATATTTATGTATCGAATTTATCATTTTATTTATAATCTCTCATTCTTAAACTACAAGTTGTAACGTTAAACTATATGCTTTATTTTTAAATTATAAAAATGCTATCTTTATAAATATTCATCATATTTGAATATACATTTGAACTTTCCATATAAGTTCTTCATATATAATGCAATGATTTTAAATCACTTTCCACTTGTCATTAGAACATAGGTATATATATATATATATATATATATATATATTCATAATCATGTTTTAAAGAGAAGATTTCAAATAAATTTCTACATTAAATTGTTAAAATATTTCTTTTATACGAGATATTATGTTAGGTCATAATTCTTTTTATACTAATCCAAATTTACTTGAAATATATATACATTAGTAAGATTTAATAAATTTCATACTTTCCATACTATGAAATCATGTTAGAATTTAGAAAATCAATATGTTATAAAATAATCGTTATAAAAGTGTTAAGCCTATTTAATTTCTTTCTTTACAATTTAGTACCCATTTACCTAATATGTATTTATATGCATAATTGTATATGCATGATTCACATACATGATCATCATAGGTATTTTTACATCTTAATACTCACATACGTGTTTATATGTATACTTATATTTATGTGTAGTTTACATACATAATCATTTCCATAACATTCATTCTAACATTCTATACTCTATCATACTTGCTTTAACATATACATACTAGTTACTTGTACAACATACATAAAATTATGTCGAATTTTTCTTATTAGTACATACACCTATCTTGATAATGCCATGAACCCTGACTTATCTCTTAACTTGATTTTGACACTCCATCATACTTACCTTGACATATACATACTAATTATTTGTACAAAATATATGAAAATATGTCGGATTTCCCTTATTAGTACATACACATGTCTTGATAGTGCTATGGATCCTGACTTGCCTGTTAACTTGATTTTGATATGAACCACATCTTACTTGTTATTAGACATGTGTATATAGAAATCTTGACATGATTAGTTTATCATATTTCGGATTGATTTCCATGTAATATAACTTGAAATTTTGGGCTATGGGAGAACTAAAGGGTGGACAAATATTGTATCGTGAAAGATTTAGGATAGATTGCGCAACCGAAGTAGAGGCCCATCCATGGGGGCGCCCGGATAGTACTGAGCCATCATCTCTTGTTTAGCCCATATTGATGGGACGACCGAATACTCAGTATCGGTATCTGCTTGAGTGCTTAACGGTACGACTGGTTCAGTGCCAGCATCTTGGCCGGGTCCTGAATATGCACTGATACTTTCACAATACAAAGTCTATTTCTCAACCATTTAGTTCAAAATATAAACTAAAATAAGATATTAACTTAGACTTGATATGCATGTATATCCCTACTTGATATTGTTATTTGATCGTTTAATATTTTCCACACATACGCATAATTTTATATACACACTCATATTTTACTTGAGTCTATTTCTTCACCATTTAGTTCAACTATAAAATAAAATAAGATATTAATTTAGACTTACTATGAATTATTCTCCGTACTTGATATTGATCACATACGAGTCTATTTCTTCACTAATTAGTTCAAAACATAAATTAAAATAAGATATTAACTTAGACTTGATATGCATGTACATTCTTGTTCAATATCGTTACTTGATCATTTAATATTTTCCACACATGCGCAAACTTTTATATCCACACTCATATTTTACTTGAGTTATTTCTTCACCATTCAGTTCAAGATATAAAATAAAATATGATATTAAGTTAGACTTGATATGTATATATATTCCTGCTTGATATTGTTAATCATTACTGTTTTCCATACATGTGCATATGTTTTTTACATTAATTCATATTTTACTTGTTAGTGCATATTGCACACTACCTACGATGCGAGTCTATTTTTAGTTCAAAATATAAACTAAAATAAAATATTAACTTAAACTTGATATGCATGTATATCCCTTCTTGATATTGTTACTTGATTGTTTAATATTTTGCATACATACGCATAATTTCATATCCACACTCATATCTTACATATTTGTTTATATTACACACTCCCTATTTCTTATTGTTTTACTTGTCGGGTTTGACCCTGAGCTCCCTCACACGCTCAAGTACTGAAAATGTGAGCGAAGATCCGCCATTGCATAACTCGTACTTTCTGGAGCAGGCCGAGTAGTAATTGTAACAATCTAATTTCATCATAACTTACATTCTTGATATCAGATTAATCCCAAAATGAATGTGTTGTGTTTGTCTCATTTTTCTATATTTTTGTGATTTTCTTTAAATTTTTAAGATAGTCTCTCTTCTTTTGACTTGTAAAGATGAAGTTTTACTTTATTTGGATTAGTTTAATTTGAAATTATATCCTTAAAAAACTCTAGTAATATATTATTACTAGTCATTTATCTTATGCCTATTTTATCTTTATTCACCCATACCTTATTTTCACTATGCTTGTCTTTCGGCCAAGCACGACAAACCATCATCTTTCCCCATATATCTTTTGTCTATTATATCTTTTTCTCTCTTTCCTTTTATTTTTTTCTCCTCATCAATTATTCACTCTCCTTTATTTTTCATTTCTCTCTTCCTCTTGTTTTACTAGAATAAGAAAAGAGAAGAAGGAAAGAAGGAAAAAAAGTTATTTAGCCTCCAACTCTCAAGAAGAAAGAAAGAAAGAAAAGAAGTTATTTAGTCTCTAACTCTCAAAAAGAAGAATAAGAAAAGAGAAGAAAAAGAAATTTTTTAGTTTCAAAATAGTTTTACCTTCCCTAACCCATCTAGGCAAGTAAAACCACATCCACTCTTGTATTTTATTTCTAACTATAATTGTTTATGATTAACTTAGAATCTTGATTTGTTAAAACTTAAAAAGATAATATTTCTATACAAAAATCTCTATGATTATTCTAGAAAAATAAAAATATTATTTTTACATTTTACTCTATATTTACGTATTGAATTTATCATTTTATTTATAATCTCTCATTCTTAAACTACAAGTTGTAAAGTTGAACTATATGCTTAATTTTTAAATTATCAAAAAAAAATGCCACATTTATGAATGTTCATCATATTAGATATAAATTCGAAGTTTCCTACATAAATTCTTCGTGTATAATGCAATGATTTTAAATCACTTTCCACTTGCCATTAGAACAAATATATATATATATATATATATATATATATATATATATATATATATATATATATATATTCATAATCATGTTTTTAAAGAGAAAGTTTCAAATAAATTTCTACATTAAATTGTTAAAATATTTCTTTTACATGAGATATTATGTTAGTTCATAATTCTTTCTATACTAATTCATGCTTACTTGAAAAATATATACATGTCTAAAATTTAATAAATTTGTTACTTTTCATACTATGAAATCAGGCTAGAATTTTTAAAATCAATATGTTATTAAAGTAATTGTTATAAAAGTGTTAAGCCTATTTAATTCCTATCTTTACAATTTAATACCCACTTACCGAATATGTGTTTATATGCATAATTGTATATGCATGATTCACATATATGATAATCATAGCTATTTTTACATCTTAATACTCACATACGTGTTCATATGTACACTTGTATTTATGTGTAGTTTACATGCATGATCATTTCCATAACATTTATTCTAACATTCTATACTCTATCATTCTTGTTTTGACATATACATACTAGTCACTTGTATAACATACATGAAATTATGCCGAATTTTCCTTATTAGTAAATACATATGTCTTGATAATGTCATGGATCCTGATTTGCCTATTAACTTGATTTTAATACTCTATCATACTTACCTTGACATATATATGCTAATTATTTGTACAACATACATGAAAATATGCCGGATTTCCCTTATTAGTGCATACACATGTCTTTATAGTGCCATGAATCATGACTTATTTGTTAACTTGATTTTGACATGGATCACATCTTACTTGTTACTAGACATGTATATGTATTAACCAATGTTGAAAATAACATGTTATGAAACCCGTTATATTGCGTTACGTAACCTAACGGGACTCCAACGCTGCGTAACAACTGAAAATAACTCAGTGCACCGTAACAGTACGTTTTTTATGTTATTTTACGTTATATTATGTAACGTTACGTTAAGTTACGTTATATTACGTTATTTACAATTAATTTTTTAGTAATTTCTATATTGTTGTTGATTATTATTTTGTTTATTAGCGAATTGTTGTAATTTTCTTGATTAGTTATTGGCTTATTTGATTACTTGTGGAATTGCTAACTTGTTAATTTGCAATTATTTTCTTATTCACTTATTATAATTCCTTTCCGATTGCTGAAATATCTTGTTGATTTTATTGAATTTTTAACTGAACTGAAATCAACAATTATAAATAAGATAAATTGAACATTACAAAATATAAATTACAACAATGCTAATAAATGTAATTGAAATCTTGTTATTTTGTTTAAATAATAACTGGAATTACGGTTGGAGACATAATATAATTTATGAAGATAAATGTGAAAATTATTGTAAAATTTAATATAAAATTAGAATAAATTATATATTATAAAAATGGTTATATATTTTTTTTTTTATATTTTAAATTTATTTTTGAATTTATAAAAATTATTTTATATAGTTTTATATTTATTTTTAACTAAATAAATAGAAAATTGTATAACTTACGTTATGCGTTACGCTATATGCAACATAACCTAACAAAGACAAAACGTTACGTTATCGTTATCGCTATTTTAAACATTGGTATTAACCTTAACATGATTGGTTCATCATATTCCGGATTGATTTTATATAATATAACTTGAAACCTTGGGTTATGAGAGACTAAAGGGTTGACAAATATTATATCGTGAAAGGTTTATGATAGATTGCGCAACCGAAATAAGGGTCCATCCGCGAGGGCGCCCGGATGGTACTGAGCCATTATCTCTTTTTTAGCCCATATTGATGGGGCGACCGAATATTCAGTATCGGTATCTGCTTGAGTGCTTAGCGGCACGGCTGGTTCAGCGCCAGCATCTTGGCCGGGTACCGGGTATGCACGGGTACTTTCACGATACGAGTCTATTTCTTCACCATTTAGTTCAAATATAAAACAAAATATGATATTAAGTTAGACTTGATATGCATGTATGTCCCTGCTTGATATTGTTAATTATTACTGTTTTCCATACATGTACATATATTTTTTATATCAATTCATATTTTACTTGTTACTGCATATTGCATACTCACTACCATACGAGTCTATTTCTTCACCATTTAGTTCAAATATAAAACAAAATATGATATTAAATTAGACTTGATATGCATGTATATCCCTGCTTGATATTATTATTCATTACTATTTCTCATATATGTGCAAATGCTTTTTATATCGATTTATATTTTACTTGTCAGTGCATATTGCATACTCACTACCATACGAGTCTATTTCTTCACCATTTAGTTCAAATATAAAACAAAAATATGATATTAAGTTAGACTTGATATGCATGTATATCCCTGCTTGATATTGTTAATCATTACTGTTTCCCATACATGTGCATATACTTTTTATATCAATTCATATTTTAGTTTTTAGTGCATATTGCATACTTACTACCATACGAGTCTATTTCTTCACCACTTAGTTTAAATATAAAATAAAATATGATATTAAGTTAGACTTGATGTGCATGTATATCCCTACTTGATATTGTTACTTAATCATTACTCTTTCTCATACATATGCATATGCTTTTTATATCAATTCTTATTTTACTTGTTAATGCATATTGCACACTCACTACGATAAGAATCTATTTCTCCACCATTCAGTTCAAAACATAAACTAAAATAAGATAATAATTTAAACTTGATATGCATGTATATTCTTTCTTGATATCATTACTTGATCATTTAATATTTTCACACATGCGCATAATTTCATATCCACACTCATATCTAACCTATTTGTTTATATTACACGCTCCATACTTCTTATTGTTTTACTTGTCGGGTTTGATCCTGAGCTCCCCACACACTCAGGTACTGAAAATGTGAGCGAGAATTCGCCATTGCACGATCCGTACTTTCTAGAGCAGACTGAGCAACAGTAGATTTAGTCCTTCGCTTTTGTATTTTTGGTTTGGTATGTATCACCCCTTTGGGACTTATTTTCAACTTTTGTATCAGTATTGTACTTGTTGCTTCTTATTTTAGACATGTATATTTTCTTTTTTATATGGCAGTAAACTAACTTCCAAAATCCTGGTTGATAACTAGTATTCAGTTTCTTCTTTTACATACTTATAGGCCTCGTGCACGTCAACTTACACGTGCCCGCCGGTAACGCACTCCGTTTCTGTATCCCTCCGGGAAATGGGACATTACAGAGTGGTATCAGAGCTCTAGGTTAATTTAGGATGTCTTTAGAACTACTGTCATATATAAACATGTCCAAATTTTTTTATCTGAAATCTTATCTTGATCCTATTATTAGTTTATTTTCTATCTTACCTTATTTTTTTATCCATACCGTATCTATCTTTTGATTTTTTTTCACTTAGTATTTTACTTCTGCAGTTCGAGTCCTATTGAGTTGACGTGGTAATTATAGAGTTTTATTTTCACTCGACAACGATTATAGTCATTTATTAGAACTATAGCAAGCCGATTTATGAGATACTCTATAATTGATTTTCGACCAAAATTATATACTTACGCTATTATGAGTCTTACATATTGGCGTGACAATAATTGATCTGCAAGCAATTATTGCAGCTATTCGCAAGTATCTTAATAAGTGAGACTCATGATATTTTTTCCATCTATATCTTTGATTATTTATCCCACTAGTTAGATAGTATGACAAGTTAGTTAGTTTTCAGCTATATTCTGATTGGAACTATTTTCTCAATAACCACATTCATATCAATTTATTGATATCTTATTATTTCAATCAGTTAAAAATTAAATTTCGATAACGAAATTTTTTTTGTAAGGAGGGTAGGATGTAACAACCTAATTTCATCATAACATACATTCTTGATATCAGATTAATCCCAAAATGAATGTGTTATGTTTGTCTCATTTTTCTATATTTTTGTAATTTTCTTGAAATTTTTAAGATAGTCTCTCTTCTTTTGACTTGTAAAGATGAAGTTTGACTTTATTTAGATTAGTTTAATTTGAAATTATATCATTAAACAACTCTAATAACATATTATTACTAGTCATTTGTCTTATGCTTATTTTATCTTTATTCACACATACTTTATCTTTACCATACTTGTCCTTTGGCCAAGCATGACAAACCATCATCTTGCCTCATATCTTTTTTGAATATTATATCTTTTTCTCTCTTTCCTTTTATTTTTTTCTCATCATCAATTATTCACTCTTCTTCATTCTTCATTTCTCTCTTCCTCTTGTTTTACTAGAATAAGAAAAGAGAAGAAGGAAAAAAAGTTATTTAGCCTCCAACTCTCAAGAAGAAGAAGGAAAGAAGGAAAAGAAGTTATTTAGTCTCCAACTCTTAAGAAGAAGAATAAAAAAAGAGAAGAAAAAGAAAAGAAGAAAAAAAAAATTTAGTTTCAAAATAGTTTACCTTCCCTAACCCATCAAGGCAAGTAAAACCACATCCACTCTCATATTTTATTTCTAACTCTAATTGTTTATAATTAACTTAGAATCTTGATTTGTTAAAACTTAAAAAGATAATATCTCTATACAAAAATCTCTATGATTATTCTAGAAAAATAAAAATATTATTTTTACACTTTACTCCATATTTATGTATCGAATTTATCATTTTATTTATAATATCTCATTCTTAAACTACAAGTTGTAAAGTTAAACTATATGCTTAATTTTTAAATTATAAAAAAAAATGCCACATTTATGAATGTTCATCATATTAGATATAAATTCGAAGTTTTCTACATAAATTCTTCGTGTATAATGCAATAATTTTAAATCACTTTCCACTTGCCATTAGAACATATATATATATATATATATATATATATATATATATATATATATATATATATATATATATTCATAATCATGTTTTTAATGAGAAAGTTTCAAATAACTTTCTACATTAAATTGTTAAAATATTTCTTTTATACGAGATATTATGTTAGGTCATAATTCTTTTTATGCTAATCCATGTTTACTTGAAAAATATATACATGTCTAAAATTTAATAAATTTGATACTTTCCATACTATGAAATCATGCTACAATTTAGAAAATCAATATACTGTTAAAGTAATCGTTATAAAAGTGTTAAACCTATTTAATTCCTATCTTTACAATTTAGTACCCACTTACCTGATATGTGTTTATATGCATGATTCACATACATAATCATCATAGGAATTTTTACATCTTAATACTCATATACGTGTTTATATGTATGCTTGTATTTATGTGTAGTTTACATACATAATCATTTCCATAACATCCATTCTAACATTTTACACTCTATCATTCTTGCCTTGACATATATATACTAGTCACTTGTACAACATACATAAAATTATGCCGAATTTTCCTTATTAGTACATACACATGTCTTGATAATGCCATGGATCCTGATTTGCCTATTAATTTGATTTTGATACTCCATCATACTTAGCTTGACATATACATACTAATTACTTGTACAAGATACATAAAAATAGGCTAGAGTTTCCTTATTAGTACACACATGTCTTGATAGTGCCATAGATTCTGACTTGCCTTTAATTTGATTTTGACATTGACCACATCTTTCTTATTACTTGATATGTATATATATTAATCTTGACATAATTGGTTCATCATATTCCAGATTGATTTTCATGTAATATAACTTGAAACTTTGGGTTATGGGAGAACTAAAGGGTTGACAAATATTGTATCGTGAAAGGTTTAGGATAGGTTGTGCAGCCGAAATAAGGGCCAATCCGCGAGGGCGCCCGGATGGTACTGAGCCATCATCTCTTTTTTAGCCCATATTGATGGGGCGACCGAATATTCAGTATCGGTATCTGCTTGAGTGCTTAGCGGCACGGCTGGTTCAGCGCCAGCATCTTGGCTGGGTCCCGGGTATGCACGGGTACTTTCACGATACGAGTCTATTTCTTCATCATTTAGTTCAAATATAAAACAAAATATGATATTAAGTTAGACTTGATATGCATGTATATCCCTGCTTGATATTGTTAATCATTACTGTTTCCCATACATGTGCATATGTTTTTATATCAATTCATATTTTACTTGTTACTGCATATTGCATACTCACTACCATACGAGTCTATTTCTTCACCATTTAGTTCAAATATAAAACAAAATATGATATTAAGTTAGACTTGATATGCATGTATATCTCTGCTTGATATTGTTATTCATTATTGTTTCTCATACATGTGCATATGCTTTTTATGTCGATTTATATTTTACTTGTTAGTGCATATTGCATACTCACTACCATACGAGTCTATTTCTTCACCATTTAGTTTAAATATAAAACAAAATATGATATTAAGTTAGACTTGATATGCATGTATATCCCTGCTTGATATTGTTAATCATTACTGTTTCCCATACATGTGCATATACTTTTTATATCAATTCATATTTTAGTTTTTAGTGCATATTGCATACTTACTACCATACGAGTCTATTTCTTCACCACTTAGTTTAAATATAAAATAAAATATGATATTAAGTTAGACTTGATGTGCATGTATATCCCTGCTTGATATTGTTACTTAATCATTACTCTTTACCATACATATGCATATGTTTTTTATATCAATTTATATTTTACTTGTTAATGCATATTGCACACTCACTGCGATAAGAGTCTATTTCTCCACCATTCAGTTCAAAACATAAACTAAAATAAGATATTAATTTAAACTTGATATGCATGTATATTCTTCCTTGATATCATTACTTGATCATTTAATATTTTCACACATGCGCATAATTTCATATCCACACTCATATATAACCTATTTGTTTATATTACACGCTCCATACTTCTTATTGTTTTACTTGCATACGTATTTATATGTATACTTGTATTTATGTGTAGTTTACATACATGATAACTTCCATAAATTCATTCTAACATTTTATACTCCATCATATTTGCCTTGACATATACATATTAGTCACTTGTATACATACATAAAATTATGCAAGATTTTTCTTATTAGTACATAAACGTCTTGATAATGTCATGGATCCTGACTTGCCTGTTAACTTGATTTTGACACTCCTCATACTTACATTGACATATTCATACTAATTACTTGTACAAAATATATAAAAATATGCCGAATTTTCCTTATTAGTACATACACATGTCTTGATAGTGTCATGGATCCCAACTTACCTATTAACTTGATTTTGATATGGATCACATCTTTCTTATTACTAGACATGTGTATGTAGAAATCTTGATATGATTGGTTCATCATATTCTGAATTGATTTCCATGTAATATAATTTGAAATCTTGGGTTATGGGAGAAGTAAAAGGTGGACAAATATTGTATCGTAAAATATTTAAGATAGATTGCGTAACCGAATAGAGGTCCATTCGCGAGGGTGCCCGGATAGTACTGAGCTATCATCTCTTGTTTAGTCCATGTTAATGGGACGACCGAATACTCAGTATTGGTATCTGCTTTAGTGCTTAGCGGCACGGCTGGTTCAGTGCCAGCATCTTGTCGGGTCCCGAGTATGCACGGATACTTTCACGATACAACTCTATTTCTTCACCATTTAGTTCAAAATATAAACTAAAATAAAATATTAACTTACACTTGATATGCATGTATATCCCTGCTTGATATTGTTACTTGATCGTTTAATATTTTCCACACATGCGCATAATTTTATATCCACACTCATATTTTACATGAGTCTATTTCTTCACCATTTAGTTCAAATATAAAATAAAATAAGATATTAATTTAGACTTAATATGCATTAGTCTCCGTACTTGATATTGATCACATACAAGTTTATTTCTTCACTACTTAGTTCAAAAAATAAATTAAAATAAGATATTAACTTAGACTTGATATGCATGTACATTCTTGCTTGATATCGTTATTTGAGCATTTAATATTTTCCACACATTCGCATACTTTTTATATCCACTCATATTTTACTTAAGTCTATTTCTTCACCATTTAGTTCAAGATATAAAATAAAATATGATATTAAGTTAGACTTGATATGTATGTATATTTCTGCTTGATATTATTAATCATTACTATTTCCCATACATGTGCATATATTTTTTATATCAATTCATATTTTACTTGTTAGTATATATTGCACACTTCCTACGACACGAGTCTTTTTTTTCACCATTTAGTTCAAAATATAAACTAAAATAAAATATTAACTTAAACTTGATATGCATGTATATCCCTGCTTGATATTGTTACTTGATTGTTTAATATTTTCCACACATGCGCATAATTTCATATCCACATTCATATCTTACCTATTTGTTTATATTACACACTCCCTACTTCTTATTGTTTTATTTGTCGGATTTGATCCTGAGCTCCCCACACGCTCAGGTATTGAATATGTGAGCGAGAATCCGTCATTGCACGACCCATACTTTCTGGAACAGGCCGAGCAGAAATAGATTTTTAGGATTCTGCTTTTGTATTTCTGGTTTGGTATGTATCACCCCTTTGAAACTTTATTTCCAATTTATATCAGTATTGTACTTATTACTTCTTATCTTAAACATATATATCTTCTCTTTTATATGGCAGTAGACTTACTTCCAAAATTTTAGTAGATGACTAGTATTTAGTTCCATTCATTTCTGCTTTTACATACTTATGGGTCTCGTGCACGTTGACTTACACGTGCCCGCCGGTAACGCACTATGTTATCGTATCCCTCCGGAAAATGGAGTGTTACATATATACTAGTTGCTTGTATAAAATACATGAAAATAAGCCGAATTTTCTTTATTAGTACATACACATGTCTTGATAATGCCATGGATCCTGACTTGCCGTTAACTTGATTTTGACACTCCATCATACTTATCTTGACATATACATACTAATTACTTGTACAAGATACATAAAAATATGCCGAATTTTTCTTGTTAGTACATTCACATGTCTTGATAGTACCATGGATTCTGACTTGCCTGCTAACTTGATTTTGATATGGACCACATCTTTCTTATTACTAGACATGTATATGTATTAACTTTGATATGATTGGTTCATCATATTCCGGGTTGATTTGCATATAATATAACTTGAACCCTTGGGTTATGGGAGAATTAAGAGGTGGACAAATATTGTATCGTGAAAGGTTTAGAATAGTTTGTGTAACCGAAATAGGAGCCCATCCGCGGGCGCGCCCAGATGGTACTGAATTATCATCTCTTGTTTAGTCCATGTCGATGGGACGACCGATTACTCAGTATCGATATCTATTTGAGTGCTTAGCGACATGGCTGGTTCAACGCCAGCATCTTGGCCGAGTCCCGAGTATATACGGATACTTTCACGATACGAGTCTATTTCTTTACATTTAGTTCAAAATATAAACTAAAATAAGATATTAACTTAAACTTGATATGCAGATATATCCTTACTTGATATTTTTACTTGATTGTTTAATATTTTTCACATATGCGCATACTTTTATATCCACACTCATATCTTACCTATTTGTTTATATTACACACTTTCTACTACTTATTATTTTATTTGCCAGGTTTGACCCATCCTGAGCTCCCCCACATACTCCGGTACTGAAGATGTGAGCGAGAATCTACCATTGCACGACCCGTATTTTTTGGAGCAGGCCGAGCAACAGTAGATTTCTAGGCCTCCACTTTTGTATTTTTTGTTTAGTATGTATCACACTTTTGGAACTTTATTTTCAACTTTTGTATCAGTATTGTACTTGTTACTTCTTATCTTAGATATGTATATTTTCACTTTTATATGGCAGTAGATTAACGTCCAAGATTCTGGTATATGACTAGTATTTAGTTCCATTTATTTCTGCTTTTATATACTTATAGGCCTCGTGCACGTCCACTTACATGTGACAGCTGGTAACGCACTCCGTTTCCGTATCTCTCCAAAAAATGGGACATTTCAGAGTAGTATCAGAGCTCTAGATTAATTTATGATGTCTTTAGAACTACTACCATATATAAACATATCCAAATTTTTCTTTATTCTAAAATTTTATCTCGGACCTATTATTAGTTGATTTTCTATCTTGCCTTGTTGTTTTATCTATATCACATCTATCTTTTGATTTTTATGTACCTAGTCTTATACTTCTGTTGTTCGAGCCCTATTGAGTTAACGTGGTAATCATAGAGTTTTATTCTCAATCAAAATAATTAAACTTATTCATTAGAACTATAGCAAGCGGATTTATGAGATACTCCATAATTGATTTTCGACTAAAATCATATGCTTTCGCTATTATGAGTCTTACCCATTGGAATGGAAATAATTGATCTGCAGGCAATTATTGCAGCTATTCGTAAGGACCTTAATAAGTGAGATTCATGATATTTTTTCCATCATATATTTTTGATTATTTATCCCACTAGTTTAGATAGTATAACAAGTTAGTTAGTTTTCAGCTATATTCTGATTGGAACTATTTTCTCAATAACCACATTCTTATCAATTGATTAATATCTTATTATTCCAATCAATTAAAAATTAAATTTTAAGGATGAAATTTTTTGTAAGGAGGATAGGATGTAGCAACCTAATTTCTATCATAATTTATGTTTCTGATGTCAAATTTATCCAAGAGTGAATTCGTTGTATTAGTCTCATTTTTCTATATTTTTTGTGATTTGTTTTTGAAATTTTCTAAATAATCACTTAAAATAATATTATTTTAATCACTGGTGGGCCCTACACATATTTTGACTAGTCTCTCTTCTTTTGACTTGTAAAGATGAAGTTTAACTTTATTTGGATTAGTTTAATTTAAAATTATAATTTTAAACAACTCCAAAAAACTATTATTAAGGTAAGTAGAAGAAGAAGAAGAAAAAAAAAGAAAAAGTTCTTTAGTTTCAAAATAGATTTACCTTCCCTAACCCATCAAAATAAGTAGAATCGCATCCACTCTTATGATTTTATTTTATAACTAATATATTTTATAGTCAATTTAGAATCTTGATTTGTTTAAATTTAGAAAAGTGATATCTTTATACAAAATTCTCTATGATTATTTTAAATATAAAAATATAATTCTTACACTCTACTCTATATTTATGTATTAAATTTATAATTTTATTTATGGCCTTCTATACTTAAATTATAAGTTACAAACTTAAACTATATGTTTTATTTTGAAATTACAAAGAAGTTATTTTTATGAATGTTCATCATATTTGGATATACAATTGAAATTTTCCATATAAATTCTTCATGTATAATGCAATGATTTTAAATCACTTTCCACTTGCCATTAGAACATAGGTGTGTGTGTATATATATATATATATATATATATATATATATATATATATATATATATATATATATATATATATATATACGGGATTACTGTAGTTGAGCCGCCAGCTCAGGAAAAGTTACGTGAGCCAGCGACAAAACTGTAATGATTCAGTGATTTTTCTTCAATTTTTTTAACAATTACTATCTCTATCTCCTTAACTTCTTTCAGATTAAATTTCATAAATTTTGGAGTTCATTTACCTTTTCATTAAGTGCATACAAAATATTTTATTCATTAAAAACCGTTAATTTTGTGTTAACTTGATAGAGGACCAAATCAAAACTAAAACCCAAAAAATTAGGTATGAGTGAACCTTAGGGGGTTTAGATCATAGTCCAAAAGAAAATATTAAAAAAAGATTATTGGAGATAATAGAAATGAACTGCAGCTCAGGTAGGTTGCATAAGCTGTCAGCTCATTTCCATTTCTCTCTCTATATATATATATATTCATAATCATGTTTTAATAAGAAGGTTTCAAATAAGTTTCTACATTAAATTGTTAAAATATTTCTTTTATACGAGATATTATGTTAGATCATAATTTTTTTATACTAATCCATGTTTAGTTGAAAAATATATATATTAGTAAGATTTAATAAATTTTCTACCTTCCATACTATGAAATCATACTAGAATTTAAAAAATCAATATGTTGTTAAAGTAATCGTTATAAAAGTGCTAAGCCTATTCAATTCCCATCATTACAATTTAGTATATATTACCTAATATGTATTTATATGCATAATTGTATATGCATTATTCACATATTGATCATCCTAGGTATTTTTACATCTTAATATTCACTTACATACGTATTTATATATATACTTGTATTTATGTGATACATGATCATTTCCATAACATTCTATACTCCATCATACTTGCCTTGACATATATATACTAGTTGCTTGTACAAGATACATGAAAATATATCGAATTTTTCTTATTAATACATACACATGTCTTGATCATACCATGGATCCTGACTTGTCTGTTAACCTGTTAACTTGATTTTGATACTCTATTATACTTGCCTTAACATATACATACTAAATACTTGTACAAGATACATGAAAATATGCCGGATTTTTCTTGTTAGTACATACACATGTCTTGATAGTGCCATAGATCCTGACTTGCATGTTAATTTGATTTTGACATGGACCATATCTTGCATGTTACTAGACATGTATATGTATTAATCTTGACATGACTGGCTCATCATATTTCGGATTGATTTGCATGTAATATAACTTAAAATCTTGGGTTATGGAAGAATTAAAGGATGGACAAATATTGTATCGTAAAACATTTATGATAGGTTGTGCAACTGAAATAGGAGCCCATCCGCGGCGGTACCCGAATGGTACTGAGCTATCATCTCTTATTTAGTCTATATTGATGGGACGATCGATTACTCAGTATTGGTATCTACTTGAGTGCTTAGTGACACGGCTGGTTCAGTGCCAGCATTTTGGCCGGATCCAGGGTATGCACGGTACTTTCACGATACGAGTCTATTTTTTAACCATTTAGTTCAAAATATAAACTAAAATAAGATATTAACTTAGACTTGATATGCAGATATATCTCTACTTGATATTATTACTTGATTGTTTAATGTTTTTCGCATATACACATACTTTCATATCCACACTTATATCTTACCTATTTGTTTATATTGCACACTCCTTAATTTTTATTGTTTTACTTACTGGGTTTGACCCTGAGCTCCCCCACACTCTCAGGTACTAAAGATGTAGCGAGAATCCGTCATTACACGACCCGTACTTTCTAGAGCAGGCCGAGTAACAGTAGATTTCTAGGCCTCCGCTTTTGTATTTTTGGTTTGGTATGTATCACCCCTTTGAAACTTTATTTTCAACTTTTGTATCAGTATTGTACTTGTTGCTTTTTATCTTAAACATGTATATCTTCACTTTTTTATAGTAGTAGACTAACGTCTAAGATCCTAGTAAATGACTAGTATTTAGTTCCATTCATTTCTACTTTTACATACTTATAGGCCTTGTGCACATTGACTTACACATGCACGCTGGTAACGCACTCCGTTTTCGTATCCCTCCGGGAAATAGGGAGTTGCAAATGTAGCCTGCAAACTCAAGAAACCAATTTATAGACTTAAACAGAGTTCTCGACCCTAATTTGAGAAGTGTTTCACTATAATTGCTGGTATTGGTTTTTAGTATTGTCACTGTGATCATTCTGTTTTTGTCCAGCATACTCGTTCTGGTATTGTCTTTCTTACTATATATGTAGATGATATTCTACTAACTGAAAGTGATACAATAGTTTTGACTGAACAAAGAGTTATCTCAAGTTAACATTTTGTAACTAAAAATATGGAAAGACTGAGATATTTTCTTGGAATTGAGATAGTTTATTATAAACATAAGTTACTTTCCTCTTAGAGGAAGTATGCGCAAGATCTTTTCGAAAAGACCAGTTGCCTTGGGTGTAAATATGTTAATACTCCAATGGAGTCAGATTTAAACATGTGAAGTGGCGATAGTGTTTTGAATACGAACGCTAAGTAGTAGAGGAAAATAGTTGGTAAGCTTATCACTAGACCTGATATTTATTTTGCTATTTGGTCACTAAATCAGTTCACGCATAAACCAAAAGATATACAGTGAAAATCTATTTTGAGAGTTTTGACATATATTAAGAGCTCTACTGGAAAAGAGTCATTTTATAAAAAAATCATGGACATATTAAAATCTCTACTTTTTCAGATTCTGGATATGTAGGAGACAGAGGAGAGAGAAAATCGACCACTGGATACTTTACATTTGTTGAAGGTAATCTAGTCACATGGAAGAGTAAAAAATAATATACAGTGTCTCAATATTCTGTTGAGGCAGAGTTTCGGGCAGTGGCATACATCACATGTGAATTGTTATGGTTAAGAAACTTACTGACTGAATTTGGATTTAACCCAAAAAGTCCTATGTCTATATACTATGATAATCAGTCTGCCATCTATATTTCTCAAAATCCAGTGTTTCATGATCGTACAAAACATATAGAGGTAGATTGTCATCTGGTTTAAGATAATTTGGTGAAGAAAATAATATGTACTCCGTTTATTCCTTTATCAGAACAATTGGCTGATATTCTAACTAAAATTGTATCACCAACTGCGTTTTCTAATATATATAACAAGTTGGGTATGACTGATATTTTACTCTAACTTGAGAGAGAGTGTTAGATTAGATTACTATTTTGTATTTAGATTTAATTTGACTTTAGTGCATCGCCTATTGAGTGGTTTGTATAGAGTTGAGAGGTCTATAAACATATATTCTCTGACTTATAATAATAAAAAGATTGAGTTTTTGTTATAATTACTCTATGACAATATGCTTGTTCTTGGAAAAGATCCTTAAAAATTGATAGGTTAAAAAAAGAGTTGAGCAAGTCCTTTATAATGAAGGACTTAGGTCCAGCAAAACATATCTTAGGAATAAAAGTTTCTTGTGACAGAAGAAGAAAGTTATAGCTATCGCAAGAGCAGTACATCAAGCGGATGCTACAGAAATTCAATATGAAGAACTCTAAATTGGTAAGCACATCTCTTATAGCACTTTTTAAACAAGTGCAAATCAGAGTCCCTCCACTAAGAAGGAGTTTATAAAGATGATTCCATATGCCTCAGCTGTCGAAAGCTTAATATACTCAATGGTATGTACAAGACCCGACTTAGTGCATGTTGTTGGTATGGTAAGCAAATTTCTTGCCAATCCTAGTAAAGAGCATTGGAATGCAGTGAAATGGATCTTAACGTATCTCAAAGGAAGCTCCAAGTTCTATTTATATTTTGGTAGTGGTAAACCTATATTGGAAATATACACAGATTCTGATATGCCTGAAAATATTGACACGCGAAAATCTACTTCAGGATATCTTATTACTTTCACAGAGGGAGCTATAATATGGTAGTCCAATTTGCAAAATGTGTTGCTCCATCCACTACTGAAACCGAATATATAGCTGTTACGAAAATAAAGAGCTTTTGAGGATAAAGAATTTTCTAAGGAATTGTCATTATCATTAAACCAAGGAACATAAACACTTCACTATGACAACCAAAATGCCAGATGCCACATATCACTCAAAAACAAAACACATTGACATTTGATTCCATTGTATTTGAGATACTTTTGAAAAACATAGGATGCAAATTGTCAAAATCAGCATAAGTCGAAATCCATCATATATGATGGGGAAACCTCTATCAAAAGAGAGGAATGAGCTCTGCAAGAGATCAGTAGGCATGACTAATAGTTCAACTACTTACTACAAGGGAGATTCCTCCTCATGCGAATAGAGGGGGAGATTGTTGGAAATTTCGTTCATTCCCATGAGATTGGTAAGTGCAAATTTGTTATATTTACGAAGAACTTATCTAGAAAATATTCATGACTTTGGAAATAACAGATTTGTTCTATTTTCAAAGCACTCATTTTGAAAATATTCATAGCATTGGTAACTACAGATTTGTTGTATTTCCAAAGCACTCATCTGGGAAATATTCATAGGTTTAGTAACTACAAATTTGTTATTCAAAGATCTCATCTTGGAAATATTCATAACTTTGGTAACCTCATATGTTTATAAAAGAGAGATGCGTCTAAAGATGGTATCATCTAGGATCCAAGGCTCAAAAAAAAAAAAAAAGTCATCCTCTAGTGAGTCTTCATAGAGAGTATTCTCCAAGAGTGTTGTTTTCTTGATAGATATCCTCTAGCAAGTTCGGAAAGAGCTTTATAATTCTATTTTATTATAGTTGGAGTTTTCGGAGTTTGTCCTGTGGTTTTTTCCTTCACGTCGAAAAGTTTTCCACGTAAATCTTATACCTTTTTTCTCTTATTCACATCCTCGTGTGATTATTTTCTAGATCTGAATTGTTTTAGGTCTTCTTATTGGTATAATTTGCAGCTACAATTAGATAGTGAGTAGTAGAGTCAAGGCCCGGGAAATAGGTTTCATGACCAATCAGCATATCATATAGTTCTTCAAATGTGAGTGAGGTTTCCGAGCACCAATTGGAGCAACGATCTCTCTAAACTCAGAACTAAAGCCATGAAGGACATGTAAAGTAAGATCATAATTTGACAGTGGACAATCAATAAGAGCAAGTTCATCCTCCTAGAGTACTACGGCATGAAGGAAATCGGACACAGAGCATGAGCCAATGAGAAGTGCTACACTCAATATCCTACTACTACTACATATATACTTCATGAGAAAAACATGTCAAATTCTCGTAAATTATTTTACATTCCTCAATTAGTTCTTTAAAGAGTCATATCAAGGGAGTATCCCCAACAACCAACTACTGAAATCAGACATTTTATTAAAAAATTATAACAAATGCAAATAAAAATACCAGAGTTGATGCATCCATGTGTTATGTCCCAAAAGAAGTGAGTTCAGACTCACCTGCCCTTGAGCATTAGGTTACTAGTCATCAGCAATTTAAGTCCGGCAATATTCTCAACTGCAAGATTGTTGAAAAATCCAACAAGCCCAGTGCCCAAGCCAATGAGAAGTGCAAATGTCCACTTGAGAACTACATACTGAAATATCTGGACTTTTTTTCTAGAACGCCAATCTTCTTTGTACACGTCATTTTCCACAATCCTGCCAATTAGGTAAGAAACAAGAAGACTCACCACCTAATATAATGGAAAAAAGAAGATTGACCTTGATAAAAACTTGTATGATAACAAATAACGCAAGCAAGCATTTCCTCTATCAGGCAGTGTGCAACTGATATGTCCACTGTTCAATACTAGCATTGTAACTTGAGAATGATTAGAAGTTTATGCAGACTAACATCATTAAAACACAAGTGGCGTGCAATCTGTACTTCAGTTATGACATAGTTCCTTGCTCCCGATCAAGGTTTAAAACTCACTGTCTCAGAACTGCGCATCAGCATGGATTGAAGGTTTATGGTATCACTATATCTGAATTCAGCAATATCAGCCATAAAAATCAGCAATATCAGACAATTGTAAGAGTAATGCTGGATATTGGCATATTGGCAGTATTGGTTGTGATTTTAAAGAGTCTACATCACATCGGGTACCTCAAAATCCGATATGTTGCAATGTGTGCCCGAATAGACCAAATTTAAAGCCTTGTTCCCAGTAGGCCATAGACTCAATTCATTGACAGGTCAAGAAACAAAGTGATCACAGAATAGAAAGATTCAGTGACGAAGGTCAAAAAAACAAAGTGATCACAGGTTGTTTCATATATGCTCCCCCTTTTCCAGATAAGTATAAAACTACAAGTAGCAGCAGTTAAACATGTAAAAAGGCATAACGACCTCATCTTGGAGTAACCTAGATTAACGCAAGAACTAAACAAAAAAGAAAATTTTCAGAATTTGTGAATCAATTTTGTCAATGGGACTACATGACTATGGAAGTTACATATTAGTATCTCATCAATTGACCAGCAGGCCATTAATATATACCTTACAACTCATAGATATAATATTTAGTTTGCATCCGATTCCCTATTCATGACTTGAGTGCTTCAAAGGGTGGTCCAATTCTATCACATCTATTATCGCTAGTGAGCAATTTTCTTGGATTCTTAAATCTGGAAAAAGCCATCAAGAAGTAAAGAGCTCCTTTCAACATGAAAGCATGCAATTTCGAACATTATATTTCAAATCCATCTCTTACTGGATTCACCATAATTCAGAAAGAAAGAGGACAGGCACACAAATCATGGCGCTTAACACAGAATAAGCACAAGACCATTCATATAATTAGCTACAAGATGGAAACTCTCAGAAAAATCCAGGATACAAAACCAACATGGATATGAGAACACTATATTTGAATGCATATGCGAGTTAAAGTTGTTAATCTATATGACAGAATAATAGCTCATACATTCAGAACCACATAAAAGGTAGAATAAAAAGGGATTAATCGGTGTCAAACACTGATGAAGAAACTTACCTCCTAAAGAAAAGAAAAAAAAAATCCATCTTTCCATTTTATACTTTGATCGAACACCATGGTATTGATCTCTATCTCCACTAGGCTTCACATATACCAAAAATCTAGGGGATATTCATTTACCCATCCATCAGAGTGTACACACTATTTTGATAAACCATTAATTTTGTGTCCACTGGTCCAGTGGCTAATCGAACATTATACCCCATGATTTTAAGTATGAATGAACCCTATGGGATGAAGATCAAGATGAATCGCCCGATCCAAGTAAAAGATGGGGAAGGTGAAGTTGTTGCTGTTTTAGGAGGAAAACTTCCTCAAGCAGTGTTTACTGCCCTATTAATCCAATAAAAAAACAAAGGTTTTAGATAATAAAATAAAAGCATAATAAAATGGTTAAAAAGACACAATAACTCTGGAAATCTAAAATGTGCAAACATTGTATAACAAACCATTAGATTCTTACTAGAATATTCATAATTCAGCATTAAGAAGGTGAACAGATTATAGAAAATGCATCTACAAATTAAATGGACTGTGAACCTCTCTTTTAACATAAGATTTTAAATTCTTAGTCAACTATACTTCTTTGGCACGTCTTTGATACTTATGGGTAGATTATAACTTTACAATGCGTTATGGAGTACTCAGCAGAAATCCATCAAGGATCCAAGCATTGGATAAGAGTAGGAAACACGCATATTTCTTTAATTGAAGACTCATGGAACACAGTTGGCAAGCATCATTCTTAAGATATTTATCATACAATCCTGTCAATTAGGAACACACGTACACAATCCTACATCACCAGCATCCCTTTGCATTTCCCAACCTTAACTCCATAAATACTATGTTAATCATCTCCTTTAGTTTACTATGCTTCCTTCCCAAGTACACACCATTAGGGAACAATCCTGTTCCAAATAGTAAATTATGCTTATAGTCTTTTCTTCTTTCTTTTCGTCCACATTTTGATGCAGGAAAGATGCGGAATTAAATTTGGTGGTGGAAAAATTGGGGATTTGGGGAACATTAGGAGAAGAACAAAGAGAATTTGGGTTTTTTTAGAAATTTGAAACAAAAAAAGTGAGAAAGATTAATGATGCAGGACGGAAGCGAAATTAGGGTTAAGGTTTGAGAATTAGGATCTTTTGGAGAAATTGGGGAAGAACAAGAAGAAGTTTTAGGGTTTGGGAATCCACTCAGGTAAATCCACGCCCACTCTCCACGAATCCAACAGAAAATATTTTATTCAGCGACAACCACAACAGAAATTTCTCAAAGTTTTCAAATATTATTTCTCAATCAATTCTCAATACTTCATACAAACTCCATATATATAGAAAAACCCTAATAAATAAAATTCTAATAGAATACAAAATCCTAATAAAATCAAAATTCAATCAAATATTCCAAAACCTAACAAATCTAAATCAAATAAATCAAATCCTATTAGATCTCAAAATCATCTCAAATAAAAAATCTGATCTCCATCAATTCTCCCTAACTTCAAAGTATTCATCCCCGATGAATGCGGAGATAAGGAATAACAAATACGTCCAGATTGAACTGATCAATATTCACAAAGTATCCCAATTGGGCCATGGTGGTAGTCGAGAAACCATATCTAGTACATCACATCTGAACCAAGGCAGTGGAGATAGAACTGGCTTCTTTCGTGAATCAGTTTCAGGTGACTGTAAATCCCACAAATTATTCTGGCATAAATACTAGAAGCAAACCTCTTCGAAACTTCATATGAATCTGTATGTTGAGTCGGTAATTTCTTTATAATTCCTGTAATGAATCTTTCAAGAAGAAATGATACTTTTAGCTCATCATTAATAATACCTTCTTTTTTTTTTTGAAGTCTCGCTTTGGACTAGAAGTTCCAGTACTCTGTGTATATCTGCAACTAATATGCAAATACTATCAGTAAATATAAATTGTCGACAAAGTTTTTTACGAAATTTTAGCAGAAGGTCTTCTAAATAAAATGTCGGTTTTAAGGGCATGTGATATAGGAGAGTAGGAGACAGTTCAGTTGGATTCTGCTCATGAATATGATCATCAGGTGTATTTTTATGTAGCTGAAACTTCGCACTTGGTTCCACTGAGAAATCATCAGAAATTTAAATTTTTGAGTTTTCAACTTCTATGGATGGAAAGGAAGTTCTATCTGGCATTAATAGTGGCTCATCATGAACTTCTGTATCCAGTATAGGCTGCAATTCCCCATAAAAAATATGAATATTTGCTTCAATTTTGTTGGCGATACTATTATCGTTAACCATTTGACTTTTTTCATCTCTGTGTTAAGTATTTTGTTGAAGCTGTTAAGTATTCGGTTACACTTTTCAAATTCATCAATCATACATTGAATTTTTTATCATTAATCATTGTTTTAGGCTCAGACGATTGAAACCGATGAGATAATAAATTTGGGAGGTGGTGCTGAGTATGCTGATAACGAAGTAGATATCGCAAAATATTCCAATTCAAGGATAATTTATACTCTCTACTTCAAGTATTAACTTTTCCACCCAACTTTTGTCAGGTGTAACGACATTTCTATGCTGAAGTCAGATCAGAGTTTAAAAAGAAATCTTGGATATGATTCTTCCAATTTTGATAATTTTGTCGATCGTCGAAACTGAAAAAAAATAGGTATAGTAGCATACATATCACGCTCAACTTGCGATTTTTTAGCATTTGTATTAATATAATGACCATAAAATATGAACCCCATATATAATCAACTCAAAATTTTAGGTCAAAAAGTTTAGAAAATACCCAAGAATCACGACGGCTCAAAAACGGTTTGAATCGGAGTTGAAACGAGCTCTGAATCATCAAATTCCCTTTAACAGGTCTGCCGCTAGTCGGTCGGATCCACTGCTGTACTGAACCCAATAAAAGTAAATAGGTTGGTTATGGTTGCGGATCGGGTCTAACTGAATTAAATCCAACATTTTTCTTTTCTCTTTTGATGTGGGTTTAATTAAATGGGTCCAACTGAAATCTGAATCAAACCCAATAACTCAAAACAAACCCAATAACTGAAACCAAATCCAAATTCCTTTCTTTCTTCTCTTTTTTTTCTCTCTTTCTTTTTTTTATCTGAATTTTTCTCTTTTTCTCTCTTTTCTCTATTTTTTTCCTTCAAATCTTAAATGTTCTTTTTTTTCAAATATAAACTCTCTCTTTTTTTTTCCTTTCAGATCAGTTTTTTTTTCTGATCTGTACCTTTTTTTAAAAAAATAAAATAAAAACTGAAATAAAATAGAAAGAGGATAGAGATATGGAGGAAGTAGATGATGATAGAGACGAAAATCTAGGCTCTGATACCAAGTTTGAGGATGGAAGTGAAATTAGGATTAGAGTTTGAGAATTAAGGTGTTTTTAGAGAAATTGGGGAAGAATAGGAAGAATTTACAGGGTTTGGGAATCCACCAAGCGAATCCACACCCACTCTCTATGAATCCACGTGTAACACACGGAAATATTTTACTCAGCGAAATCCACGCCAGAAATTTCTCAAAATTTTCAAATATTATTTCTCAATCAATTCTCAATATTTCATACAAAATCCATATATATAGAAAAACCCTAACAAACAAAATCATAATAAAATCCAAAATCCTAATAAAATTAAAATCCAATCAAATATTCCAGAATCCTAACAAATCTAAATCAAACTAAATCAAATCCTATTAGATCTCAAAATCATCTCAAATAAAAAAAATCTAATCTCCATCAATTAAGCTGGACATTGGCACTCAAGTTATCTCTCACCCAGTCTTTGTTTCTGAAATCCACCCAAGCGAATGCATGTCTACTCTCAGCGAATCCAAGAAGAAAGCTTCTAACATGTGAATCCATGAAAAAAATAATTTTTACAAATTTTCACTTTTATTTCCATCATTTCATATCCTGCTTACAAGGCTTATTTATAGGAAACTCCTAACAATAACGACAAGAATAAAATTCTAACCAAAATCAAAATATAAATCCCTAACAATAATCACTAATCAAAACTCAAACTCGAACTCTATCTTAAAATCCTACCTAAATCCAAAAACATTTTTTTTATTCGATTTCCATCACCCTTCATGCCGAATTGGAGGAGATGGAAAATTACGGGGAAAAGATTAACAGAACCCATCAAGGGATTGGAACAAGAATAAGTCATAAACCAAGAGCACTAATTTTCAGGCTAAAGTAATTTTGAAGAGAGAATTACTTATAAGCCTGAACAATCTCACTGTTTTCGAGCACTAATAAACATCAAAATAACAGTTCAGTTCATTTTCCTACCCCATGAATAGGCTTGCTCCACATAAAAACATATCATGGTGACAAGTAACTGCTCTTCCAATCACAAACTATGCCTTCTAGATGCATATGCATATATACAACATAGAATCGATGGGAATTTTGATATCATATTCAAAAGTTCGAATGGGGTCAATTCAATAGATCAAAAATGCAACCACAGATTTAGAAATCGATTTTATGGATTATGGGTACTGTGAAAAATTCATTCATAGGCCCACTCAATTCCCATATTGGTGAAATTAAAGAAATATTACAAATAATCCAAGCTCTGAAATGGGGATTTCTGTTATAACTATCAAGATCAACATAATGGGTAATACCTAGAAATGAGAAAAAAAATCAAATCAAATTTTCGTGACATTGGTAATGACGGGCATTTGTAAACTTGCTCATTATCACAAGTCGAGCAAAAATAAACAGAAAAAAAAAAAATGCCTCACAAAAATAACAGAATAGGAGAGTACAAAAAAAAAAGTTTACACCTTTATTGATTTTGGGAGGATGGGCAGGTTCGAAATGGGTTATTACCACTAAAGATCAAATCAACAGGAAAAAAAACAACTTAAAAATCAAATCTTGATGGAATTTTTAAAAAAAAAAAAAAGCAAAAACGTACTCATAATCCAAGCTCTCAATTGGGCAGACATTAGCTCCAACAATGGCAGTCTGAGAGGTTCCATTCCAAGTCCTCTTCCTCAAGAGCAGAGGCTCCCTCATCCCCAGCTCCTTCTCAGAATCAAAGCTTGATGACCCATTTCTCTCCATCATCAACCCTTCATTGCTCTCAATGTCATTGCTCTCTTCTCTCTCTCTCTGCTCCATATTCTCTCTCTCTTAATTTCTTCTCTCCTTGTCAATCTCAAAAATGGTTCCTTTTTTGTATGGAACTCAAACTTTGAGTTATTTGTCCCCTGTGGAGAGAGAGAGGAGTGACAAATAAGTCAAGTAATAAACTACTTTTATTATATTAGCAACTAACAGATAAGCATTAGAATGAAAAGGGAGTACAGCAGGGGGGGGCGAATCTTAATTGGAAAAAAAAAACTAAGCTTAATTTGGAATTTCAATTTCACTTAAAAAAACTAGATATTTGTTTAGTTTTCGGGTTGTTAGTATATTAGGTTATAACAAATTTCATATGTCCCTAACAAAATAGTATTTGGATATTAGTCATCAGTATTATCATTGTAATTATTATCAATATTTTCTAAGTGTATTTGTTATACGATAACTTTAGCTAATGACAACTAGTTTAGGATTACTTGTAAGTGTCAAGTAATTTGCTTTTGATAGATCAAATCTAGCCTTACTAACCGTTCATTAGGAATTTTCATAGTTTATTTTACACATTTTGTTTTCGATAGAGTCCGTTACAACATCTTCATCATCATTTGAAATGTTCTTCTTCATGTGGATCATTACTATCTTCTTCATGTTTTTTAAATCAGGACTGTCACATAGAGAAGAAAGATGGAGTAAAAAAAAAAAAAAAAAATTAATTAGGATTGTCACGTAGAGAAGAAAGATGGAGTTAAAAAAAAAGTGGGAACAGTAAAATAATCAGTAACTTAATTTGATTAGTCAAGTTAAAAATTTTAAGTAAATTTACTATTATGATTACTTCTTAATCCTGATTAAGTGATATTTTAGAAGAAATGATTAATAAAGAAAACATAAAGTGAGTCTTAGATTGTTTGGGGCCAATCTCTAAATAATAATTTGTACGAAACTAATATTTAAATATGAAATTTATTAGGGACTTATATCCTAAAACTCATTAGTTTTAGCATAGATTTCTATTCTTAAAATTATATTTATTTAACAATTTAAAATGAAGTTTTTAAACATCTATTTGAACTAGTTTTAATCCCAAAAACCACAACAACAACATTAACAACTAAGCCTTTTAACTCAAGTACTTTGGAGTTGGCTACATGAACTAAAAGAAAATTAAGCCGTATCGATCACATAGATAATCCTTTTCTACTATTTCTATCAAGCAATATGAATTTTATTCAATCTTTTCGATACGCGAAACTTATCAATATAGGACATGTTAATATAGAGAAGAGAAAATCGAAAAAAATATAAATGGAGGTGATAAGTAAAAAAATATATAGATGATAGATGCTTAAATAATCCCAAATCTAAAACTACACTTTGGATAATAATTTCACCATTTCATAAACTAGAGTTTATGTATAGATACTACAGCTTTTTAAATTTAAGAGATAGAAGCTTAAATAATCCCAAATCTAAAACTACACTTTGTATAGTCTTTTCACTATTTCATAAACTAGAGTTTTTATGTATAGATACTTTAGTTTTCTAAATTTAAGTGAAACTAGAAATTTTTAAAATCATGTATCCAAACTAGCCTTGAAGGGTATTAGAAGATAACTGGAGTTAGTATTTATTTTGGATGTTTCGCATATAATATAAATAAAAGGAGACTTGAAAGATGTAGACTTGAAAAGTCTTTAGAATTGGAATCAATTGCAAAGATGATATCTTTATAATTAGTTATAAGTTTTTTGATGTTATGAAAAAGTGTGTCGGTAGAGATCTATGAAATGCAAGTATTTTGCTACATTAATCCAAATAGAAAATATTGAGATTTAATAGATAAATTGATAAAAACAGAAAATTTAAGAGAGAAATCAAACCAGGAAATTCAAAAAAAAAAAAAAAAAAAACCAAGGATTTATGTAGTTCAAAATAAGTTCTACATACACGGACCAAATCAAACTTTATTGTTGATGTTTTTTGCAAATTACAAATCTTGTAATATCTAAAATTTCTCAAATTTATACCAGAATCACCTTCAAATTTAGACGACAACCAAAAACTTTCAAAAGCGTTTTTTTTTCTTTCTCATAAAAAATCTCTTTGGATTATCATGAAAGCTCTATCTAACTCTTTATATAGATTAGGAATTAATGACATAAATCCTAAATCAAATAGGCTCAGTCTTAACCAATTCCGGTCCAAATCACACCTAAAACCTGTGATAATATCGCGTCATTGATGGATCCCCTATAGCAGCGATCGAGAATTTGCCTATGTAGCCCCGTCATTGCTGGCGGTTGATTCCTCCATTAATAGTGCATAGGCCCATCGATGAGCTATAAATTCAACAAAATCCACCATGGTGAGATGTCTAATGGTCGATTTCCGTCAACTCGGAGTATCAACAAATTAATGATGGTCCAAGATAATAAATAAAATCATCACGAATATAAATACAAGTATCAGTTGGCCGCACTACTACAAAGTTTTTCATACTTGCAAGATACTTGTCAAGACTCTGCAATATTAGAACTTGATTCTATACACAACCTTGGTCAACATATCGTGTGGATTATTTGTAGTACCAATCTTTCTTAGAAGAATATCATTTTCATCCGACATCTCCATAAAGAAGTGAAACGGAATATCAATATGCTTCATCCTCGAATAATATACCTAGTTCTTTACTAAATTAGTTGCACTTTAACTATTACAATAAACATCTACATATTCCTAAAAGACATCCAATTCATCAAGCAAACCTAGAAGCTAAATTGTCTACTTGAAGGCCTCTATCACCATCATATACCCTGCCTCATTGTAGATAAAGTTACGGTAGGCTGCAAAGTGGATCTCCAACTAACTTGACCTCTAATAAGAGTAAACAATAGTTTATAGTCGAACAATACTTATCCAAATCACATGCAAGTCAGAATCTATATATCCCACTAATTGATAAAGATCCTTATCTTACTCAATTTCAAAACATCCACAGTACACACAATATATGTAAAACGTATTTTACTATAGGTCAATGTTCTTCACTAGGATTGGTATGTACTTGCTCACCATGCTGATGACATGAAAGATGTCGGCTCTTGTACACACATTGCATACGTCACACTACCAATAATGCTAGTATATGATACTTGAACCATAAACTCCCATTCCTCGTCAATATGCGGAGAAAACTATGAACTTAACTAGAAGAGTAAGACTAATAGTGTAACAATTGCGTTAGCAGACTTGTCCATACCTAACTTACTCAACAGGTTCTGTAAATACTATTTCTTAAAAAAATATGTTATTCGTGCTGATAAAACTATGAATTGAAAAAGTGAAGAATAACTTTATATTCTGAGGTGTAAATATAACAATACAATGGTCATTTTTTTATAGGTGAATAAGACAAACATAAAAAGTAAAAACAAGATAATATATAATTTGATCCTAACTATATATAATTCTCAATCAGTATAATCAGTCTAATTAGCGATATTTAACAAATATACTAATTTAGAAAGATATGTTGAGATATGCTAGTAAATTAGAGAATTTGTCAAATATTCTAATTTAGGAAGATATCCTAAATTAGTGAGATATTCTGATATTCCCCCATAAACTCAATATGGTTTGGAAATCGCCAACTTGAGTTTGGAAACGAGATCATAATGCCGATAAGGTGGATGGGCCTTCCCAATGGACAATCAGAATGATTAGACATAATAGATGATAAGAGGAAAATCTAAAGATACTAAGAATTGAGCAGCAATCCCATGACTGCCGAAGACAGTAAGAGAACAGGGAGAGTGGCGTCATCAGTAGCAGAGCCAACGTTCTTGGTACCGTCAGGTGACGCTGCCAACCTTGCTGAGAGCGGCAATATAGAAGACTGAGACGGTGGAGTCAGCGGCGATGCATTAGATTTTTATAGAGGAGAAGTAGATATATCTCTGGCACGAAAGGTGGCGACAGAGCAATATATGGAGTCATTGGAGAAGGAGATAGAAATAGCAGATGTCGTGTCTTTAAAGATGGCTGTGACGACAGAGCAGGAACCGAAAATGACACATTAGATTTTGGCAATGAAGCAGCGGGTGGAATCACTGGAGCATGAAAAGGAGACAACAAAGGCAACACATTTTAATATGGTGGTGACGGCGGAGCTGAAGCCAGCATAGGCCTAGGAGTTGCAGCTGATGACAGCAAGGCGATAGATGGTATGTAGGGGGGGCAGAGAAGGGGCTGCGACCAGGCCGATGCAACTCCGGCTCCAGCAAGCAATGAAAGGGCTATCATAGTTGCAAAAACAAAGGACATCATTGCTTGATCCTTAGAGATTTTAGAGAACTTTAATGAAAATGAGAGAGTTATAGTGGCCATGATGTAATGTCCCCGTTTTTCAGCTACGTCCCAAAACGGAGGATACTACGTAAAGTTATATTAGATAACCCAACAGACACAGAATTTTGGAATAACCGTAACTACTGCCACAATTAGTTTGATAAATAACACGTATAAAACTGAAAGAATTCCATTCATACAGAGAGTTAATTATAGAAGACGGCGCACTGCTCTAAATATGAAAACAAAATAGAGAAGCAGTGTCCAGACAAAAGATGTAATTTATCCTTTACGATAATAGGCCCACTAATAAAACAAAATGGCCTAGTGGATAGAGTATAGTTCTATGTAATAAACATAGGGAGATGTAGTAAGTAAAGGAAGGATCTGAGTCTGGTGTCGAATCTATCGACATCATCGGTAGTAGACATGGATGATAGGTGGCCTCCTGAATCGATGTTGATGTGAACTCGGACCAGGCCTAGTGATAATATAACGCATGAATCCACCAAGGACTAACGTCTAGAGTAAAGGTGGGATGAAGCGAATAGGGAATAACTTCCACTGATCTTCGTATGTCTAGATCGGTCTGGTCGGACTCTACCTCCTGAGGCACATCGGGTTGGGTAATGACATAAATATCATGCTGACTAAATATATGTCCAACCTAGCCATACTCCTAACATGGAACCCCATCTATCCCATTTTCTGCCTCTAGACTATATACCTGTGTCTGCATTTTATCTGCAATCTAGGGTTTGAAGTCTAGAGGATTAAACCCAGCAAGTAGTACAAGGAAAAGATACGTGTACTATAACAGTACCAGAGATAAAAGTATGTAAATGAATAAAATGATTTCATTGGGGATATCCTTTAACAAATAAATAAAATGCAAGTAAATTGTGATAGTGTTAAACATGTCACTTGAATAATGAAAAATAGAATAAGCAAGACTATGCATATTATTTGCAAATAGCAGGTAGAAAATTCCTTTTTTAAAAAATGACAAGTCTAGGTCAATTCCTTGTTAACATTTGAAACTAAATGATTGATAAAATAGCGTGCAGTTTTTCGTATTGTACAAGTGCCCGTACATATCCGGGACCTAACCTCAATACTCATAGCGCTGAACCATGACATGCCGCTAAGCATAGAAATCCAATTTTCGTACTGTATTACAGTAATGGACATACCACTCTGGATATTAATTATCAATTGGTGATTCAGTAACACCGAGGTCGCTACAGTAAAGGAATCCCAACCTCAATCAAGAAATTGGTCAACAAGTTCGTTATACAATACAGTTCTTATCCATCATGTAGTTTTTTCAATTACCATGTCAATAATATATGAATATACATGAATTAATGGGAACAAGTAGTTTGTCAAGTCAAACTGTGTACATGTCCTTATCACGAGAAATAAGAATTCAGAAATCAAGATTCAAGACCATATACACACGTATCACAAAAATACTTCATGTCATGTAATCAAGATAAATGAAACTTGTTATCATGTTCTTATGAATGGTCATGCTCATCGTGTATCAAGTATTCAAATAATTCATTTAAAAATGTCATGTATTGGATTCGAGTATATATATACCACGAATTACGTGTCATGTATGACATAAATTGTACCATTTATACAAGAATCATATAATATACTATATCATTAATAATTATCACATGCCACGCATCATATACAATCAAATATGCAAGTCTTTGACTCCCATAATATAAATAAATATTCAGTTTGTGCCTTCAGAAACTAAGAAATATATATACTATTAAGGACAATATTTTGCAAACAGGGTCTTTAGAAATTCTTAACCCATGCTAATTTTCAAATCTTATTAATATTTTATGCAAATTATGTAAATAAATTAGATGTACATGATGTCCTGTAGGATATTATTATTATAGTATTATAATAAATTTCAAGGAATTGCTTAATAATAATTTAATTTGCAACAAATTGATTATAATATTATAATAATTTATTTATCTTGTTCACGCAATAACAATGTTTAGAAATGACATAATATTTTAGATTTATCATAATAATTTATTTATCTTTCTATTCTCTAAATATTTTTCAAACTTACTCGAATGTCTTCTTAGCCCAAACTCAAGTCCTTGTGCAATTACCATCTTAGCCCAAATTCAAGAAGTCCAAACTCATTTTTTTTCTTTATTCTTTATTCTTTTTCTTTCAAGAAGCCCATTCCAGCCCAAATTCAAGAATCCCAATCTAGCCCAAACTCATTTTTCCCTTTTCATTTTCTATTTTCTTTTTCTTTTTATTTTTCTTTCTTTTACTGTTCTCTTCTCTCTCTGTTGCAATCAAGGCCCAAAACAGTTTGCATGCAAAACTATTTTTGCATGCAAACCATATTATTTTGCATGGGTGCAAATTTATTTTTTCATACATGATTTTTGTAATTATTGTTTTTTGACACGAATAATATTCAAAAATAATAATATGACTGATGTGATAACTTACTTGCAAGCATACAGTATCGGTGTAGCACTATACAGTCGTCTCACAGAGATCTAAGGTATTTTTGCATTCTCGTTATTCCTATTATTCTAACAGACTAACCAAAGATTCTAATTTGAAGTTGAGTTGATCTAATTATTTTAGAATATAGAATCTATTACTTTTCAACCATGAATTACTTCTAATATCTTCTACCTATCTTAAAAATTTGATCTTTTAGTTTTAATCTTTACTTAAAGTGCTCTAAGAATGAGCTATCAAGTAGTTTTAATCTTTTAGTTTTAATCTTTACAAAGATTACCTCTGAAGTCGGTATTGTGGCCACCACCCCTTTAGCAAACCATATTTTTTTATTAAATTAAAAACGAGTACAAAACTATAGGATTAAAACCCTAGTTACAAGTATACGACCAATAAATAGGTTTCGGAGAATCAAACCCTAATTTTGATACAACTAAAAAACTAAAAAATTACATCGAAACCCTCGAAGAAACATCAACCTGGGGCCCCCTCCTTTTGCCGCCAATTGGGCGCAAAATGCTGCCAAATAGCGGCAATAATATAAGAAATTTTTCTTATTTTTCTTCTACACGAGTCTCTTGTCTTGCTCTCTTAATTTTCTTGACTGTATTGGACTTTGATTCTCTGCAGCATCACTGTCTTGTACTTTGCTCACTTTTATCTCTTTTTTTGGCTTGGTTTCCTAATCCAGCTCTGATTTCATGCCATCTCCTTATAGGATCGAATTACCTGAAAAACAAACTAAAAATACCCGAGTAGTAATTATTTATATAAAAAAATAGATAATATGGAGGTTATAAATATGCAATATATGATACTCATCACACACCCATACTTATCTTTTGCTAGTTCTCGAGCAAAACCTAAATCTAAAAAGAAAAAGAAAAATCCTAACTCACTTTCGTAGGAATCGCAATTGCACTTAGCACGTGCAACAAGCTGTTAAACCCCTAGTTTACCCTAGTGGACGAGTAATGTCTCATGAGGGTTTGCAGTAAATATACCCACAAAATTCATGAAAAAAATAGATTAAGGAATAAAGAAAAGAAAAATAAGGATAACCAAAAATCAAGAAAAATAAAAATTTTATACAACAAAAAGAAAAAATCTTTTTTTTAAATATTTTCTTCAATTAATCTCACTAATATACAAACTCAAGAACGCATTTAGATTATCAATTTTCAAATCCATCTTCATATCAGATACACTTATCATTTTAATAAAAAATTTAAATTCTATATTTCAATACTCACTAACAGATAATCAATTGGCTCATATACATCTACATGCACGTGTGATAATTTACTTCGGCCTTGGTCTCCAACTCTAGCTGATAATTCATCTCCTCTTGCATAATAATTTTTTTCTCTTATTTTTAAGAATATTTCACATTTCATACGAATATTCACGCTTGCTTAGGCGCAAAGTACCCAATTACTCGGATCATACTCTTTTTTCTCTCTTGAGATTATTGCCTTAATATCAGGCGCACCCCTTTTTTATCACTCTCGAGACTATTGCCTTAATACCATGCGCATCCCAGTTTTTTATTCTCACTTTTTTTCTTTTTTTTCTTTTTCGTTTCTTTTTCTTTTTTTGTTCAGAGAGAGAATACTTACTCAATCGTTATCATCTTTGTTCTTAACCCAATAAACTATTACAACAACTACTACAACAACAACTAAGCCTTTTATCCCAAGTAACCTAATAAACTATTGTGAAGTAAAAAATAGATGTATACTTCCTCAAAATTACTGTTAGCAGTATTTATTTTTCGAATTTTAATCTTTTTCATAAAATTCTGAGTGTATCGTCCAATTTTCTCTCCTATCAAATTTCAAATCTAAATTTATTCCTTTATTTATAAATACGTTGATCTATTGATGAAAATATATAAATTTGTTTTCAGTTTTTATTTATTTTTTAGTTAGTTACCCGAAAAACTACCCGAAGTGTATAATAAAGAAACCCTAAAAATCTAAAAATAAAATAAAATTTTTTAAAAAAACTAAAAACCCTAGAAAAAAACATGAAAAAAATATCCTAACCCACTTCCCCACACCTAAACTCGTGTATGCCCTCATATACAAACAAATGGTGGTAAATAAATAAGAAAAATATGATATAAATATTATACACTTATTAGAAAATTTAAGTCGGTTACGACCTCTTGATTTCTTTCCACTCTTATAGTGTGTCCTTTTATATTTTGATATGGATAAATTTAGCCTTTTTGTCAGTTTTGCATTTAATATCTCCATCTTGTTTTTTATTTTTCTTAATTTATTCCTACCATTCTTTCTTTTATTCAATAGTAAAATTTTGAGGTTAGAAAGCATACATTTATCATCGTTCATGTTCCATCCACGGGTATCTTTTATATCAGTAAGTATTTTGGTTTTATCATCATGTGAAATAACATACTCAAGTTGGTGTTGTGAAATTATGAGCTCAATTTTGGATTGGTCTTTCAAATCATTAGGTACCATAACCTCTTCCTTTTGTGGTTCCTTCCATTCTTCTAGTGTTTTGACCTTATTATGCAAATTTTCTTCAGATCTATTATCAAAATTCTCAAAAAAAAAAGCCATGCTAGTGGACTTATCGTTAGTCAAATCATTGTGAAGGAATAAAATTTCTTCTTCACAAATTTCTTCATAATTTTTATCAAAAGAATCAAATGATAATGTGTCACTAGCAAGTTCATCATGAGATAAATCACTAAGCAAATTTTTTCTTTTATAGTTTCTTCATAATTATTTTCACAATAGTCTAAAATAGATTGATCACAATGTTGAACTATAGACTCATCATGAATAAAATTATTTAACTCATTTTGAATCATATTTACTTCAAAAGATGACTAAAGTGGTTGCTCGTTGGAGTAAAATAAATTCAAACAATTAGATAGTTGATCTCCAAAAAGTTTAGTTTGAGAAATCGTTTTGAGAAGATTTTCCAGACAAGATGCAATTTGAGAGGATGAATTTTGAGAGGATGATTTTAGCAGAACTTCTATATCTTTCTCTATTATACGTGCTTGCTCCTCAGTCTCACGATTATAATTTTCCTTATTTTCCTCAAATGATTGTATCCCGAGATCACAAGTGAAATTTGATGGTAGATATGATAGATCTGTGTACATATTTGATGACAAATATGAATGGTTGTAGATAATTCTCATGACATGCATATCTCGCTTCTAATCTTTTTAATCTTTCATCTAACATGTTCAATTGAATATCTTGTTCATGATTGTGTTTAGAACATGAAGATGAATAGCCTATAAAGAAAAGATCAGATGGAGGACTCTTTTGGTACGGCTCTTGATTATATGCAAAATTAGATTGATTCATCCATTCACAATTGTAATTTTGTGTATAGGAAGTGCTCGTAGATTCATGATATGTGGTGTGAATTTGATGATGACCTAGTCCTAGCGAACTTCTAATCCATGGACACTGATGATAATTATGATATGGATCACGACAATGATAGCAACCAGTTGGATTTTGAAATATTTTTTTTTGAAAAAGGTGGAGAGGGAAAGAGATGGAAAAGAAAAAATAAAAAAATTGAATTTTTTTTGTATTTTTTATAGAACCAAAGACCCAAAATATAGAATACTAGAGAAAAAGTGGGTGAGATTCACAAAAATTGCCGCTAAATAGCGGCAAATGACGATATTTGGCAGCAAAACCAGGGAGTTTAGCTCCCTAGTTTTTGTGGTGTACCGTTAATTCTTCTCTCGTTGTTTTTTTCTTTCTGTATCTGAACTTATAGGTCCCTATACACTCAACACACACTGTTAACCCGTAAAATATTAGAAAAAGTAAGAAAAATACTGTCAATCTCTAGCAACGGCGCCAAAAACTTGATGTGATAATTTAACAATAAGCGTACAGTATCGGTGTAGCACTATACAGATCATCCCACAAAAATTTCAGATATTTTTGCGTTCTTGCTATTCCTATTATTCTAACGGACTAACCAAAGATTCTAATTTGAAGTTGAGATGATCTAATTAGCCTAGGATATAGAATTTACTAGTTTCTAACCATGAATTACTTCTATTACTTTCTTCCTATCATAAAAATTTGATCTTTTAGTTTTAATCTTTACTTAAAGTACTCTAAGAATAAGCTATCAAATAGTGTGCAAGTATAACACATCAAAGAAACTACTTTTCATGAAAGCAAACTAAATCATTAGATAATTCGACGAAAAAGATAAAAATCAATAACCCCAAATCCTAACTAAGTATAGGCTATTAAGAAACTTAATTCAAGTATAACCTATCAAAGTATTAATCTATGAATTCTTGTATTTTAATCTTTTCATAAAAAATTATGTCTTTATTATTTAATTAGGAAGCAAAATATTAAAGAGAAACTACATAGTGGATTCTAGTTTCATCTACATCCTAAAGCTAAGCTAAATTAGCACTCATAATTCTAATAAGCAAAATCCTATTTTTATTCATGAAAGCAATTAAATCTAATCTAGAAAGCAAATAAATCTAATCTAGAAAGTAATTAGAAGAGAATTAGGTAAGAAAAATTGAAGAACAATAAAGGTTACCTCTGAAGTCGGTATTGTGGTCATCACCCTTTCAGCAAATCCTAATTTTTATTAAATTAAAAACGAGTACAAAACTATAGGACTAAAACCCTAGTTACAAATATACGGCCAATAAATAGGCTTCAGAGAATCAAACCCTAATTTGGATACAAGTGAAAAACTAAAAAATTATGTCAAAACCCTCGAAGAAAAATCAACCTGTGGACCCCTCTTTTTGCCGCCAATTGGCGGTAAAATGCCGCCAAATAGTAGGAATAATATGAGAAATTTTTTTGATTTTCTTCTACGCGAGTCTCTTATCTTGTTCTCTTGATTTTCCTGACTGTATTAGACTTTGACTCTCTGCCACATAGCTGTCTTGTAGTTTGCTCACTTTTATCTCTTTTTCGGGCTTGGTTTCATAATCCGGTTCTGATTTCATGCTATCTCCTTGTAGGAATCGGATTACATGAAAAACAAACTAAAAATATCCAAGTAGCAATTATTTATATACAAAAATAGATAATATGAAGGCTATAAATATGTAATATATGACACTCATCAATAATGCAAATACATGTTGTCATATTCACAAAATCTAGTTTGACACCAAATTTACAAATCTAGTTTGCATACTTAATTTATTTTTGCATGGGTGCAAAAATAATACTTTCTTTTTGCATGCAAACATACAAAGAGAACCTAATATCATGCCAATTTATTTTTGCATACGTAAATTTTTTTTTGTAAAATCAAAAATAAATAAATATCACCATATTTATATATCAAAATTGATCTACTAATCTGGTTCAATTATCAAAATCAATCAATAGTTCAAAATATAAACCAAGCATTTTTACAAAATAAATTACGTACACAAATAAAAATTAAATAAAGAAACAAATGAAAATAACAATGTTACTTGCCTCTTCTTGATTCGAATCCTTGGTTCGATTTAATTTTCTTTTTATTTCTTCCATGATTTTTTTCTCTCTTTTTTTCTTTTTCTACTTCCTGGTTCTAGCCGAGAGATAGAGAAGAAGAGAGTGAGGAAAAGAGTGTGAGGAGAGAGAGTGGGTAGCTTTGTTTTCTCCCCTTTGTTCTTTTTGTTTTTTATTTTTTTTTTCTTTTATCTTCAAACCTTCCCTTGATTGGCCTCCTTGGAGGCCACCGTCCTTTCCATCAAAACCATGGCCTCTCTCTCTCGTTCACCGCCTTAACGTGTTTAATTAATATTTTTATTTATTTATTTAATAATTTAATAATTTTGTTTCCATGTAATATTCTCCAAATGCTACTAATCTAATGCAAGGCATAGTGCTCAATGAGAAGAACATTACAAAATTATCTGTTTGTCATTTCGATGTCTGAAATAAATGAACCAAAATTTTGAAATAATTAGAAAGATAATTTTAATATTATTAAATTAGCAATTTTGCGAGTATTTTTTGTGCTAGCAAAGAAAATTTTTAAAATTTTTAAATATTAGAAAACTAATAATCGCAAAGACTGAATGTCATTTGGAGTTACAGATTTTAAGTTATGTCCACCAAAAGTTATTTCGGTATCCAAAATTGATTTCGGTTACCTTATTCGGCATGACTGGACACAAAAGAGGGATACCAATAGCTCGAACTTTGGGATATTACACATGATAAAATTAGTATAATAAACATGATGAGTCTTTTGGGCGGGTCGACTGATCAAGGTACGAGTCAGAGACCGGATCGAGGCGCAGGTCAGATATTGAGTTGTGGCGTGGGTCAGAAACCTCAAAACAAAAGAAAGTCACACCTCAGCCTAGCACTGATACCATAATAAAATATGAACTGAGAGATAGAATGAATAAAACTTTGTATTCTGAAGTGTAAATAAAACGGTAAAATGGACATCCTTTAATAGATGAAGGAGGCAAATATAAAAGGTAAAAAAGAAGAGAATATATAATTTGATCCTAATTATATATAATTCTCAATCAGTATAATCAGCCTAATTAGAGATATTTGATATATATTAATTTAGAAAGATATTTTAAGATATGCTAATAAATTAGAGAATTTGTCAAATATCCTAATTTAGGAAGATATCCTAAATTAGTAAGATATTCTAATACGTGCAATTCCCCATTATTCGGAATGTGGATAGCTAAGTCATTCGGCAACGTGTGATCAATCTTAATAAACAATACAGTTACAAATACAATGGAATATGGGCAAATAATATATCCACATACTGAATTAATATAAGTTTGCATCAATTAATATCCAAATAAATAAATGTATAAGAGAAATAACTCTAAAACCCAATAAAAATGTCTCCGTCAAACCACTAAATATGCCAAAATGCACTTATTATATTTTAAATAAAATCTAGTGACTTGCCTATGAAAATAAGCTAACTGCTGCACCATATCTAAAATACGGTATGTGTCTAGTCATGCGCAACTAGAATCATTAAAGTAACCTATAATAAAATGGTAAATCATAAATAGAAATCAGTATCACAATGTTAAATAGAATAAAAAAAATATGTAAAGCAATGAAAAGTCTCATGCAGTCATCAATTTAAGTATATTTTTTGTGATCGTTTAGTTAACAATATTTTAATTATGGTACTCGAAAAGTTAGGATAAAAAAAGTTAACTACTCTTAATATACACCCGTCGACTCACTAGAAAATGATATTGTAGTTTGATTAAAGTCTATTCCGATCCTCCCACAAGGAAAATATGACGGTTTTGATCGGAGCCTATCCTGATCCTCCCAAAATAAGAATAGTGGTACCATTACATTTTGCCATCAATTCACAAAAATGCCTTATTTCCCTCAAAATCTCAGTTGTATTCAATTCAATTCAATTTTAGTCATTTAGTAAATTTTTAATACAATAACATGGATTTATGGCCATCATTAAGTTTAGTAGCAATATCAGTAATATCAGCAATCAGTAATATCAGTATGGTAAATAATCTATCACCAATTACAGAATATAACAATTTCAATGTTCAGTCGATATCATATCATATATCAATTTAGTTATTGATTTAAATAACATAAATGACCAATAAATCATGTTTAATCATTAATTTCAATATTCCTGTCATTATTCTTGCTCCTTACGCTGGTTATAAATCAATTGTCTACAATACAATAATTATAAGTCAATGGCCGGGGTCCGCTATCGACAAGTCATATATGCAGTCGAAAGTGACTAACACTAATCGTTATCCCAATTAGGACAGAGGGGTGCAGTCGATATTACGATCTATGTTGTTGTTGACCGCCATCTGCACGAAGGCCCACACTCAATGATGCTGTTAACCACAGCTGCTTCTCACTCCTTTTGGTAATTCATTTCGATAAAAATCATATCTTTGGCCATATATTTTGAATTGAAATCATGACATATCAATAAAAACATGATCTCATGCATTAAAACCAATAAAAATTATTTTTTTGGTCATATATCTATTAAATCTCTTCTCTCTCAGCCTTTTTAAAATAAAAATCATATTTTTATAATTGAACCACATCGTACAAACTATAGATCACATAAATCAATAAATAACAAGTATAAAAACATGTCCTTTATCTTGTATAAAGTGATTCAAATTTTTTTGTTAATAAAGATCTTATCTTGATCTATAAATCATATAAAATCTCTACTTTTAGGCATACTTCAGCAAGAATTTCTTTTTAACAATTGTATGTGATCTATCAATCAAATCATAGAATAAAAGTAATCTAATATATAGAGTAGGGTGTTATAGAGTGCAATAAACTTACGTTAACTTGGTCTATAATAGATATAGATGTAGTGTTGAAAAGGCGTTTAAATCTCCAAGAACGCTCCAAAACTCCTAGATTTAACTTCTTTTCTCATTCTTACTTCTTTTCTTCTTTATTTCATCTTTTTTTTTTCAATGTTAGCAAGGGATAGGGGCTGTAGTTAAGGTTCTCTTTAATAGTGATTATTTGAATCATATTTTTATATAATTATCTTCTAAATGGTAAGCCTAATATGAATTATAATTGACTATATTATCTTAATTTAAAATAGAATCATATTATATGTGGAAACCGAATCTAATCATATTTTAATAATAGATAAGAGTCAAGTCTAATTTAATTGGTTTAAATTATTTTATTTGCCATAACTAAATGGCTAGTTTAGATGGTTTAGGGTTTGGGTTGGTCATCTAAGATCAAGGGTTAAAATATGTTACCACATATTTACTTAATTTATTTTCTCTTTTCATTTTGAATTTTTACTCTAAAATTATTTTTAAAATTCAAAAATTTATTTTATAAACCAAAATTATTATATAACAAAAGTGGGTATTACATTTCTTTCACTCTGTCCCTCTCCATTTCCATACCTAGAAATTTATTTCTAAAATCTTTCATCTCAAATTCACTTTTCAGTTGTATCTTCAACTCCTCTATCTCCAACTTGTTCTTTGATACTATTAACATTATCATTAAAATATAAGAGCAAGCAGTCAAAGGATCTATCTTTCAAATTCTTGTAGTAGGCATAATGATCGAAACAACTTCTAGTATACAAATTCTTAGTCATAAACTAATCAAACTTTTTATACCACAATCTTGGAGACTTCTTCAAACCGTACAACTAAACCATATCTTCTTCATATAAAGACCATATCTTCTTTCTGGTAGGCTTAAAACTATCCAGCTGAGTCATATATATCCTCTTTTAAATCACCATTCAAGAAGGCTGCTTTAATACCCATCTAAACTATTACAAACCAAACTGTTCAACTGAAACTAGCAAAATATGAATGGAAGAATATTTTACAACTGGAAATAATATCTTATTATAGTCAATTCCTTCCTATTGAGTGTAGCCTTTTGTCATCTAGTTTTGTATCTAACTCATTGTGAAAAAGGATCATCTTTCTCAGCTAACACCCATTTATATCCACTGGCCTTCTTTCCTTTCAAAAATTTTGCCAATCCACATATGGAGTTCTTATAGAGAATTTATCTCCTTATTCATTGTACTCTTCTAATTTTCAGCTTCACCACTTACCTTGGCTTTCTAATAGATAGTAGGAGCATCTCTTTCAATAATTGAAAATGCACATGTTACTATATCAATGAATTGTATAGACTTTTTGATATGTCTTCTGAATCTAATGACTACAATGGAGTCATGTTGATGTTTAACATCTGACTCCTCGTGATTACCTGTACCAATATCCTTCTATATAGAAACTACGTTTTTGTCTTACTCTTTCAAAATAGGAGTCTCGAACTCCATCTGTGGTACTCTTGTGGTTGCATCACTTTGATGTATCTTATGATGGTTCTTCAACATGGAAAATTCATCAAACGTCACATCTCTATGATAGATTATCTCCTTAGACTCAAAGAATCAAAGTCTATATCATTTTAGACCTATGCTAAAATCCAAGAATATGACTTTCTTGGCTCTGAGATCAAACTTACTTTCCCTAAACAAGGCAACCAAAAATATGTAGCCATAATCAATAGTAGAATAACCACACCATACCTCAAGTGGAGTCTTTTCCTTGTTTGCAACTGCCGGTAATCTATAAATGAGATGGCTCATATATGACAATATTTTAGCCCACAATTCCTTACACAATCGAGTATTGGACAAAATACATTGCACTTTCTCTAGGAATGTGGGATTCATGTGCTTTGTCACCCCATTCTATTGCAATATTTCTATAATAGTGAATTATCAAACAATAACATTGCCTCGGCAAAGCTTCATAAATGGATTTTATTTGTATTCGCCACCATTATCCGATTTAATCTATTTTGTCTTTTGCTAGTCTATTTTGTCTTTTGCTAGTCTGAGTTTCGATCATTTTCTTCCAATTTAGAAACACATCCAATACTTCATGTTTGTAATGCATTAGGTGCACCCATACTTTTGCGAGTAGTCACCAACAAATTAGACAAACCAATTCCAACTTCCCAATAAAACTGTCTTGATCGGTCCCAAGTGTTCGCGTGAACATAATCCAGAATTGCCTCAGTCCCATGAGTTGTCGTGCCAAACTTGACTTTGGTCTGTTTCCCGATGATGTAATACTCATAAAACTCTAATTTTTCAGCCTTTATTTCTTTCACCAGCCTTGCTTTACCCAAGTATTTAAAGCATCTTGTCCAACATGTCCCAACCTCATACTTCATAAATTTTAGGTGTCATCATTTGTATCGGAAATATATGAAGTTACTGCAACTCCATAAGCAAGGGTGCTATCCTATAAATAAAATAAGTTCTTCTTTCAGATACCTTTCGTCACTACTAATCACATTTAGTAGCCTTCAAACATGAATCAACCAAATTAACATGTAGGCCCTTGCCTACCATGACCCCAGTAAGAAAAGATTCTTCTTTATGTCTAGAACATATTTCAATCTGACAAATCCCTGATAGTTCAGTCACACATCTACAACCAGACTTCACTTATATCCAAAATTTTATATGGTGTGTCATTAGTCATGTAAACAACTCCCCCTTCTAATTATTTCATGCTAAAAGAGAATTCCTTGTTTAGACAAATGTGAAAGGCAATCCAAATCTGGACCCACTCCACTCATTCTTATGGCTAATCGCACATGAACCTGTTAGGGCAATATCTGAATCTTCATCTTACCATATATGACATTTGTAGTTGAGCCTATTTCTCCTTACCTTTGGCTATTTGGAATAGTTTTTTTTTTTCTTTTCAAATGAATCTTTTCTGACAATATTAATGCTCATTCTTTCAGGAGACTTAGAAAAAGATCTTTCTTGTCCATCTCGATTCTTATTTTTAGATCTATCATGTACTATCAGTGCATCTGAACTTAAATCTTGATGAATATTGTTATTGAGCTTTCGATACTCATTTTTATCATGGCATTAGAAACATATTCAAATCTAATTTCAAACTTTCTATATAGTAGAGCGATAGTTAGATGTTCATAAGAATTATGTAATGAGTTCAACTATAGAAAGGCTTTATCTTTATCAAAATTTTTACATCTAAATTTTTTAAATTGGCAAGTATATGAATTTATTCTTCAAATAGAGACGATTCTCTATGCTTTCAATCTCTCTCTCTCTCTCTCTCTCTCTCTCTCTCTCTCACACACACACACACACACACACACACACACACACACACACACACACACACACACACATATATATATATATATATATATATATATATATATATATATATATATATATATATATATATATATATATATATATATATATATATATATATCTTCTAAGTTCTGCCAAAGTTTACTTGCTAAAGTTTCCCTCATTACAAAATAATCTAGGTTCTTTACCACACAAAGCCTATTCATTACACAAGCCAGATGATTTATTTTCCACCATTTAATTTAGTCATATCCTCGAGCTTATCCTTCTATAATATCATCTATAGATCTTATTATAACAAGAGATCTATAAATTCGCATTCCCACATATCGAAGATGTTAGTTCTATGAACTTCTCCACCTTGAACTTAACATTTGCCACCGTGGATCTTGAGGTTATTGAAGACTTCAATGACTCCGTCTAGAATTGATTATGATGTCAATCGTAGAAGCTAAAACTGAATCTCCTTGCATGATTTTCAGAAAAAACTGAATCTCCTTGCATGATTTTCAGAAAAGGTTTTACCTTTATAAATCTTCAATAAAGCTAATCAAGCAAAACCTATGAATCAAACCTGGATGTTCTATTACCACTTATTGTAGAAACAATAGGCTAATCCAAATTAAAAACAAGGTATTATTGAGATTCAATAGATAAATTTAAAAATATAGAAACTTTAAGAGAGAAATAAAATCAAAAGATCAAACCAGAGAATACTTAGAATTTATGTAGTTCGAAACAAGTTCTATATCCATGGACCGAATCAAGTTTCACTTTTGATGATATTTTCAAATTACAAATCTTGACATCTCCCAAATCTCTCAAAATTATAAAGAAATCACTCTTAAATTGATAAGACAACCAATCAAAAGACGGAAAAAAAATATTTTTTTCTTACAAAAGATCTCTTTAGATTCACAGAAAAGCCTTATCTAACCCCTTAATATAGATTAAGAATGTTTAGCATAAATCCTAAGTCAAGTAGGATTAGTTTTGACCAATTCCGAGCCTAACCACACCTAAAACCCATGTCTCGTGCATCGCATTATAGATAGCACCTCTTATAGCAGCAATTGCAGGTCTACCTACATAGCCCAATAGCTGCTGGCAGTTGTTCTTGTTGTTCATGGTGCATAGGTCTCTCGAGGAACTCATCGATAGTCAATGGAAAATAAAGCCATAAATTCATCATGTTCTCCCTTATGATGATGACCCTTCATAGGAAATCAGGAGGAAGAATGAAGTTTTCTATGATGTCAACTTCTCCTTTTGGATATAGAGGATAGAAGATATTCGTTCCCGTGATGGCGAACTTTGAAGTTTTCAAGGGTGATAAAACTATAAACTGAGAGAGTGAATAATAGATTTATATTATGAGGTGTATATAAACGGTACAATAGTCATCTTTTTATAGGTGAAGAAGGTAAATATAAAGGGTAAAGATAAAAGAATATATAGTTTGATTCTAATTACACATAAGTCTCAATCAGCATAATCAGCCTAATAGGAATATTTAGCAAATATACTAATTTAATTATTAGCATATCTTAGAATATCTTTCTAAATTGTATATTTGACAAATCTCTCTAATTAGACTGATTATGCTAATTGAGGATTTTATGTAATTAGGATCAAATTATATGTTATCTTGTCTTTACTTTTTATACTTGCCTCCTTCACCTATAAAAGGGTGGCAATTGTACCATTTATAAACACATCACAATACGAAACTATTCTTAGCTCATAGTTTTATCAAAAGTTTTGAGAAAGACGAAGAAGCCTTTTTAACTTGACAGCTCTCTTCTGTGATTGCTTCATCTCCTTTAATCTTAGATAATGAAAGTTATTTATATAGGGCTAGAATTATAGATATTAGACTCCTAATATGATAGGAATCCAAAATAGAAAGAATCACATCAACAAGATCAAAACCAATCATAAGAACAAATATATGAGATCAGAGGCTGGAAAAACCTTATTCTGTAAGAGGTTAGGGGTACCTGAGATGGAGCACCAATATCTCCATGGAAAAAAAAAAAAAAAATCCAAAATTTGACCATGCACGCTGTAGAGGACTGTAGATTTTACCATTTAACGCAACACCATGCACACACTTGATTAACTCTTAACTTATTTAGATGTAGTTTTAAACCCTATATATAACTTTATATTGAAAATATTATTTAGTTAAAATTATTTAACCAAACTATCCAAAACAAAGACATGCAAAATCCAGCAACCCTAATTGGGAAATTCTTATTTTTGCAATTAAAAGGGACCTTACAATAATTATTTGCTCACATCATGGCGACTATAAGAAGACATCTAATACTACTGTATAATGAGGTGTCATCATATCATATCTAAATCACCCGTCACCCTAAAATTAATACGGGTAGAATCTGGCAACGTATCATAAACAAAAATGCCAAGACTTAGAAGTATAAATATTGAATATAAATTACTACCACATCATTAAAGACACACATATATCAAAAATATAACATGATTCAATATAATGATTTATTGAATTCATATGAAAACAATCTTGAATATATAAGATAATTTAAAGTCTTATTACAATTTAGAACCAAATCTGTGCATAAAATAAGGATAGAAATAAATGATATAAGTTTTATTGAGATATTAGGAGGGTAAATAAAAAAAGACACATTACAATCTAAAACCAAAAACATCTACAGAACTTCTTCCTTTTCCACGGTGTACACTTTTTCCAAACTTGAAGTTTCTCACTCCTCAGTTACCTGCAACTCAAAACTGTCTTGGCGTGCCAAATCATAATATTAGAACAACCTAACAAGTACTACAAAGGAACGAGATAAAGTATGAAATTAAATGAAACAGTAAAATTATGAGAGCATCACAAACTCTATTAAAAGGCATATAACTTAGGCTAATTGCACTTTTCTTGAAGAGAATAATAATTTAACCAATATTAGTACAATCATGTCTTGAATAGTATTGGAATGTAACATGATGGTAAAGAGTTATATATATACATACACTAAATTAATTATAAAGTTATCTTTATGCACTAAATGGAACTAAAATGAGAAAATATACCATATTCTTTATGAATATCTCATGCATACCCAAGATCACGATCCTTATTTTTGGTACTGTCCTAAGACATACCGCGAGGTATTTTAAAAGAAAGTAGATTAGCATGAAGCTCGAGACGCATGGTACTTAATAGATGATGTCCTTATAGTCATTCAAAACCTTCTAAATTGGATCTCTATCGGTTACAACCATATTATAATGCAACTCTCAAAATATGTGTAACATTTCTTCTTTTAATTCTTCCTTTAAACCCCATAAATTTTAGCTTTCATTATTCAGTATAAAAATTTCCATAATTTATGTCAACGTATCAATTGAATTAGCACATGCTGGTATTTAGATGTCATGGCATGCTTGTAAGTGGAAAATAAAAAAGAAATTCATTACAGTAAAATAAAAACACATCTACACACTCTGTGTCACGGATACACTGATATGATAGATCGTTGTTGTTTCAGCAGGTTGCAGTCGACAGCAATCGCCTTCAATATGACTTTGGATAAAAATTCTTTTTCACATAAGCAATTAAAAACTACATAAACCTATTTTGTAGAATTTTGTATGGGAAGAAATAAAAAATAAATATTTGAATTTTGACATTTCATCCGAATAATTTAATTGGGAGGATCTAGAGCTAGGATTTTCCTCTCATTCACAAGATTAAAATATATTATGGATTCAAATCAATAATAATAAAAAGGAAAAAGAATAAGTTCTTTTTCTTTTGTGAAAATTAATAGCAGACATGTTTAATTTTTCTTAAAAATTAATCAGATTTGATTTTCTTTAAAAACCAACTATCAATATGTTTTCTGTAGGGAAACATATAAAGAAGGATTTATCCATAAGAGTAATTTTATGATTTGATTTTCTTTCTAAAAGAATCAATAACAGTAATATTCAATTTTTCCTGAAAATAATACGACAGTTTAATTTTCCTTTAAATAAACAGTGTCTGTGATGACTTTTATCTTTTATAAGGAAACAATTAAAAAGATTTTTTTTTTTAAAACTGTAATTAGAGAGTTGGATATTTCCTTAAAAAACTGACAGTCCACCACATGATTTTTATACATACACAAATAAAAACAAATACAAGAGATTCAAATAGAAGTAGATTGGTTGGAGATTACTGCTTTGTGATTGCAGCTGCGGTATATTTTAACTATTGAGTATTATCTAATTTTTTGTTTACTGTAATCTGCATTGTAACTCACTTCTATAAACAATTATGTATGTTCTATTAAATTCGCTTTAAAGGAATGCGGGGGACATAGCTTACTGTTTTGATTTGAAAAAAAAAAAAGTTGAAACAGAAAAGGTGAACGAAAGAGTACAAACTATTTACTCTTAAAATAGTTGGTAATAATGAAATTGATAAAGTACATTTTTGTGAAACCTTTTTCCTATAAACTAAAGGCACTAATAATTTAGGTAATTTGAGGTAATAAGCACAACTCAAGGAGCATGGATTAAGCAAGCGTTGTGGGGCCCCTAAAACAAGTCAGCAGTTGCTGTCAAATGATTTGGTGAAGATAGCAGTGGGGATCTTTTCTAGGATCTGAATCTGGATTTCGAATTAGAATCTTGATGCATGCGTGCAAATAAATGTAATTTAAAAAGAAACAAAAATATTTTACATTTTTAGTAATAACTTAATCATAAAAGTAATGAGATGAAGAAACAACCTCATCCAGAAACAAAAATATTTTCATGTAGTATTTATTTATAGTTATTGCTTTTAATTATTATTTATACTCTTGCTCCAAATTTATTAAAATCAAAAATAATTTATCTCAATTCTCATTACAACTTTGAAGTTTTCGTACTAGTCAGAGCAATTCAGACTTTTTAATGAATTAAAATAATAAGTTTACTATAGGGTCCAGTCATATTTTCTTGGTTTTATACCTATTTTGTAGTAAGTTTTTCCTCGAGAGGGTATGACGTCTAGTATTATTAAAACTATGAATGAAATTATCTTAAATATATAACTATAAGTAGCAGATATAAGATTCAAATATCCAAAAGAATATTTTTAATTTTCATGTAAATATATATGTACATAAAATGTCCAATTCATATGGATATAACTTATAGAGTGACAATCTCAATATAAGATAAAAACAAGTTGAGTTTTTTTTTTTTTTTTTTGGTTATCCAAACAGAGTAGCTTGGATATGATAATATATAAGAAAACAACAAATACAAAATAATTTTGCTTGTTTAAAATATCAATATCATTAGATTCACAGAAAAGATGCTATTTTACAATCATGGAGGATATCTCCCGCGTTATGTAAGGATCCAATCTCACTCCAAATTGGAAGAAGATATATAAAAAAAAATTTAAAAATCTTTGAATAATTGTATGCGGGCCAAGAATGCAAATGTGCAGCATCAAATTTGACACCAACTGCTGGCAATTGAAATCCCTCATCAGATCTCGCAAATACAACGATATCACAATATTGAGATCATCGGGATAGAAACATACAATAAGTATAAAAAGAACACAAGATATAGATATTTACGTGACTCGACCAATCAATTTTGACCTATGTCCGCAGAAACAATAATAGAGATTCATCAAGAGGAAAAAAATTATAAAAAGAAAATATCCATTTATCTCTCTAACTCTGTTATCTCTCATGATAAACAAAATCTGTGTTTCTCATACATTGCAACCTTATATTCTGTATTTTTTTCTTTTCCATTCCAACCTTAAAATAGTGAACATTAAATTTTTTTTTTTTATTAATTTCTTGTTGTGCTCTAAATTAAGTCAGATTATTTTTACATACGTCCCGCAAATCTCAAATACTTACATGCATATAGCCCAAGATTTTATTATTTACATACTCAGCGGACCTCAAATTTCATAAGTTTGACTCAATATGACTAAATTTTGAATGGAACCATCATAAAGAAAAATATTTTAAAAAATTTATTACTTTCAATAAAACTCAGTTTCCTTCTCTCTACTTCTCTTTACCCCTGCAACTGTGGGGGCTAGAGAGAAGGATAGTTGTTGGCAATGCGAGTGAGTAAGAGAGAGAGAGAGAGAGAGAGAGAGCAGAAAATGTTAGAGGGTGATCCAAGTGATGGTCATGTGGAATATTTCTGGAATTTCTTCTAGGTTTTTAATAAAGCATGACACCAAAAAAATGAAATTTTCCTTTAATATTTTCTTTCACTCAATACTAAATCAACTTATAATATTTAGAGGATTTATATGTAAATATTGAGATTTTCGGTGCATATATAAATATTTAAGATTTTTAGGGTAAGAAAGTAAGAATCCCATTATTTTTTTTTTTTGTAAAACAATGACCATCGCACCATTATTTAACATATGTATTTATAATTTATCATGTTAATGTTGGTAAAAAAATTATATAGAGCCATCATAATAATGAATAGCAAAGCTATTAACAAATAATAAAATTGTACATGTGGAATCTTGACACTATAAGGAGAAATATTAAAATAAATACATAGATAAATTAATTAATTGATATGTTTTCTTTTTTCTTTTTGGTTCTAAGTTCTGTTCAAATGATACAGAACATAGTTGTCTCTTTTTTTATTTTCGTTTTTTTTGTGTTGGTTTTTATGTTCTGTTCAAAAGAACAGAACATAGTTTCTTTTATTATTATTATTTTTATTTTGTTTTTTTTTTGGCTTGAACCTTGCAATTTTTTTTTTTAAAAAGAAACCGATAAATAATAAATGATCATGTAGTTTAAACTTAAACTTGAATATGAATTATTCCAGTAAGATCGGATTAAATTCAAATAAGAAATGAGAAAATTTTAGCTGATATTTTGACAGTGGAATTTCATAATTTACAATTTAATAAAAAAAAATTTGTCATCCATGAGAAATAACCAGAAAAACTAAGAATTTATATAAAAAATTGTAGTAAATAATTATAATTAAAATAATTAAGCATACTCTAGATATATTAACCATCCCAAAGCCAAGTAAACATTAATCTCATTAAACTCTCATATCAATGAAATAGATGAAAAGAATTGAGGTTAACATTCAAATAATTATAGAGATGTGAAAATAAGAGAAAAGTACTTGCCTCAAAAAAAAAAAAAAAAATCCACATTGAAAATTGATCGCTAAT